>JAFELO010000688.1:165829-184067 GCA_017140195.1 Eumaeus atala
AGTCCACTTATCACTTAAACGAATAAATAACAGTAACAGCATACAGCGACACCAAAAACTTAAATGATGTTATTCATTCTTTTCGATGACAACTAAGAAATATATATTTTCTTGGAATGAATTCTAAGATAATATAACATTGTAACTTGCCTTCAGTTTCATTAATAAGGAATTGACATGAAATATCCGATATCCATATCCTATAGCAATCTTACGACAACAATGCTTACTAAAGAGCCATCTAGTAACAGAAATAAATGATGTCTCGAACCGCGGATAGATAGCGCTTAAAGCAGCAATGTACAAGTTCGATGTAGTGCGTTGGTGGTTGCATTGTACACAAAGTGCATCTACACACACACGCATTGTTATTTCCCGGTTGGATACAGCCATATACTTCTATAAATCAATACTAATAGTATTGATGAGTAAGTACGCAGACGCGGGATCCAGGGAACGACTAATTACATCGAACGTTTCGTGAATATTCTAGACTTGTAGGTAGCGCTTTGATAAAAAATATGGAAATAATATTGCCACTTTTTTATTGTTCGGGAGAGGTGTAGCAGATACGAGTATGCTTTTTATATTTCTCTCTCCGAAAACTGCTGACTTCAGGAACGATTTCAGCACAATCTAGGAACCAGGCATCTGAATGATTACATTACTTTATACACAATTCGAACATTCGAACAATTCGAACATTTACGAATGCTACTACTATCCACAAATCCTAAACTACGCTGCCGCCTCGTCTTCCGTTATATTTTTATTAGAGAATGTATTTCCAACTCTAATTTTTAATCTCGCTCTCTTCAACTAAACCTGGAGTATCTCACTGAAAGATATTACTACACGAACTGACATTATCTTTTATTAGTTTACAAAAAAAAAATACGGGACACGGCAGCGCCCCCGCCAAGTCGAGTAAAAAATCGGAACGGCCGTATTTTTTGCTTGACTTGGTGGGGACGCATTCTCTATTGGAAGCCATTCAGTCCATCTTTGACACTCTATAACTTTCTCGTGGATGAAACTAGAATCCTTTTAGAGAGAATAGTTTTTTCTCATAAATCATTGTATAAACGCGGTGTATTTTAAATTTCATTCAATTTGATTAGCAGAATTCCAGCGTGGTAGAGAGAGTGTGAAACATGAACCCCGCTCTGAAAGGTCTTCGGCGTCCACTGCTGACGAAAATATTCGACGCTTTCCACAAGGTATCTTCGAATTGGGTTCCGCGACTGCTTTCAGTTGAACAAAAAAGGATGCGATTGACTATTTCACGTGACTGTTTGGAGTCATTCGAAGCCGATGTAGATGATTTTTTTGAATCGGTTGGTTACAATGGACGACGCATGGGTTCATTCCTGTGCGCTAGAACGGAAACAACAATCGAAGCAGTGGAGAGGATCTGGTTCACCACCCCCTAAAAAGGCTAAGGTGATTTCGGCAGATGGCTTCGGTATTCTGGGACTCGAAGGGTCTGATTCTGATTTATTAGCTTGAAAGGGGTCAGACTATAAACTCTGATTACGACTGTATCTTACTACGTTGTTTACGAGAGGAAATGAAAGAAAAACGCCCTGGAATAGTCAGAAGAAAAGTCCTGTTTCATCAAGATAACGCCACGTCTATGCAATCAATGGCTGAAATCAAAAATGTTGGCTTTGAACTATTATAGCATCTGTTTTATTCACCTTATCTGGCACCGTCAGAATTCTTTCTGTTCCCTTACCTAAAAAAAGCACTTGGAAAGCTTAAGATTTTAGACAAATGACGAGACCAAAACAGTAGTAGACGCATACTTTGACTCTAAGAAAGGATCATTTTTTTCAAGTTTGAATGCTTTAAACGCTAAAAATTAACGGCAAAAGTTTATCGAACATGATGGTGATTGTGTAGAAAAACAAAAATATAACTGATTAAGTTTGTGTTTATTTTCTTGGTTAGGCCGGATAGTTTTCAATCCACCCGCGTATGAATAAGAACAATTAACCACACCTCGGTTCACTCCAGGCTACTGAGCCCCACCGCAACGACAATTTTGAACCGTGGTCATTGCTATGCGGCATCGCAGGCAAATGGGGCGGCACGGCAGGGAGGTACCTCTCACTCACATGACACTGCCGTAAAGTGATGGTAATGCTGTCACGTTTGGTACGGTTTGTTTGTAGCTTTCTACCTGCCATGCTGATGCCATGGTCTACCTTCCGTTAACAATATTTTACCGCCTTAAAAGTGACAGCTATGCTGTCCTGTTGCGTTTCTTTGTGATTAGCCGGTGGCTCATTGGGTGACGGGAGGAAGGATAAAGGAGGGCAGTTCATCTACATAGGCGGCAGTTGATGTGCTTTGTTAATCATCAATTGAGGTAGTTTGTTTGCTCGTTTGTAGCTATGCTCTACAAAAAAAGATCGCGTATTTTCTAAAAAAAATTCTTTGTTATAAATCACTTAACGTAATTGTTAAAAAAATTGGGTTCCGATATACAAATATATTAGGGGTGAAGTTCATAATATGGAAATTGACCACGATACGCGGGTAAAACCACGGGGTGACGCTAGTATACAATATGTACTTTAAAACTGTTTTGGGTGTGGTCCCCGGTACGTTATAACATATCTAATGTTATAACGTACCGGGGACCACACCCAAATGCTGGATCGATATCGAATCTAGAACGAAATTGCAGGGACGCAGACGCGGACTTGCATATACCGGGTACATAGAGCTGCATGCAGTCACCGTGCCATCCTCAACCCGTACCCTAACGACTTTCCAGGCTGGTACAGCCAGGTGCAAAATAGTTTCTTGTGATCCTAATATTTTGTTTAGCTTCCAAAGGTTGAACTATATTATGTGAAGGATAGTTGCTGATTTTTTATAACATAGGGGGACAAACTACTAATCGAAGCACATTTTGTGACAACCGACATCCATTAACATCCGTACGTTAATGCAGACGCGTGATCTTTCCCACCAAAGGGCTATCTCTAATCCGTCAAACGGTTCTGGCAAATGCAATGATGTCGCCAGCCGGGTTACCGTCTACTCGCACATTTAGTTTCGTATGGTTTCTAAATGTTATGATCCAATCCAGTCGACGTTCAGCTCATCAGCACATCCTCTCGTGATTGAAATGTATACGTGCGTTGGTACTCGCTATAAGTCATACAGAAATTTTGCATTATTTAAAAAGTACAGACTTGTAGGGTGTTTTTGCACGAAACCGAGACGGCAGTAGCGCGGGGTCGTGCTCCTTTCTATAAATACACAACAATACGACATTTTCCTGACATTTGTCCTCAATTGAATACGGGAGACTGCCAGCATTGTTATCATATCGAGCCGTCAAGATCCCGGAGATCGATTTCGAATGGTTGGTTAAAAAACAAGGGTTTGTTGAGAGTCAAATGATAAGTCAAATAAACAATTTCTACACGTAAAATGACATTGTTATGCGCCTAGTGGACGATAAGATGGCTAGTAGAGATTATATAGGCATATAATATTTCCGTGATGCTTCCGTCTAGTGCATAAGCTAAAAAAGATATGTCCAATTGGACAAAATTAAGAAAATATTAAACCATAGGTAATGCACGATTGCCAGTTTATCTAAGTTCCAATAAGTTTATTTTAGTGACTGAATCTACTATGCAATATCGATAGACCCTACAGGATGTTCACTCGCTTTGATTGATGTTGTCGTTGGGGCTATCACTTGGTTCAAATTTGCATCAAGACCTACGTCCAATTAGGTCAGTCTCGGCGCAGTGCCGGAGTGGCGTGTGCACACGTCGTTCCCGTCTTTGCAAGTAAGCGTAGGCTTTAAAACTTGTTTAAATTAATATCCATAATATTAAATCTCGATAGAGTTATTGCATTAAGATGTGGTTTGAATTAAGGAGAGACAAGAAAAATATTTTCCTTGATCCTAGTCATCAAATAAGTAGTAGAAAATTACGATCAGATCGAAAAGATCTCCTAAGCCTTGTTTTATGATATTCGTGAAGTTATGTCAAGTGCAAATCGTGTAATTTAGTGCAGTATATTTTGATGAAAAACAAAAGTTACCACAATTGTATTTCCACCAAAATTTGTGACGTTCACCAAAAATATCCAGTAGAATCTGCCTAAGAACAGATTCGAATGCTGAGCTGAGCTAAACGATTCCTACCCTGAAAAAAAAAACACAAAGACGTAGAAATAACGTCATAACAATTGTCACAGCTTCGATCTACGACGGTTAAGCATAATTTTAGACTTAAAATTCTTCACGCGGTCATTTAAGCTCTTCATTTGAAACCTAATTAGTTGATTGAATGTGTTGTCACTTCTTGAAGGAAATTCATGTTAACGACTGAATAAATAAATAAACTTTATATATTTTCCACAGCATTTGGGAGATGCGAGCATGACAAGTAATAAAAGATGACAAACTTACATTTGCGGCCGCTTGCACTCATATATAATAATTAAAAATATAAACTTGCAGTGGTATTTTCCTAACATTTTTTTAGGTGTTTGATAGAATTTTTTACTAATTTTCGGATTTATTCCTGTTATAATTTCCTACTTCGTGCGAAATTTCACAATAACGGAAAGTGTCCTAAACATTTCTAATATTGTATGATTTTTTTCAAGATGTGATAAATCTCTATATATATTTTTTTGATTGCGTAGACTTAGATGTATGATGTTCTCTGTGCTAATAGTAGACTTCAGCACTCAACATTAAATATAACGTTATCTTGCCACGTGTTCCTGAGCAGAAGGTCCTCACCGACATATAGACCGATAGATTGAAGACAGTCTGACAGACTGACGACAGACGGACAGACAGACCGAGAGGGTTGTAATATATTTGTTAGATTGTATGTGTAAGAATATTCATGGTTTCTACAGACAAGAACATTTTTTTTTATTTTATAAACTCTCAAAACCATCCCTCCCTCCCCACAGGCACAAGAGACTTCGATAGGGTTCCCTAACTTGAACTTCATGGCGGTCTCCGTTTAGGGCGAAAACCCAGCTGGGCATTATTTCAGTCAAATGTGGCAAACTGAAAGTCTGCCTACCATGCAATAAAAAAAAATCCTTTTACTTTTCGAGACGTATTCTATGTATATTGCCGATTTTCGCGGGCTTCAGCGTGTTTATCCTTGGATGTAACATATAAAAAATTTTGTTGCTGATCAAACTCAAAATACTACTAGTAAGCCTCCCGTTGAAATTATTCTAACCGCACTGCAGGAGAAGTGACAACATATTATCTGTCTATTTTTTTGTACAAATACGTAGGTTTTTTTCCACTCAAAGACAAGGTTGTTATACGGTTGATACGTCAGTAGACATGCAAAAAAGGAGGCATTCTTTGCCAAGAACTGTTCCCTGATACCCGGAACTACGAGAGCATTCTGCATAGGCGTGCACCTATGACATAGGCGTGCGTGACAATGGTCAGCCCTATTGTCAATCATATTATCACTATCCCTCAGCTGAGCCAGTGGCAAAGGACGAAAGAAGAGAGAAAACAAAAATTTGGATTTTCTTTAAAAGAACATAAATCAGAGCCTCCTTATGATTTGCCCTCCTTTGTTCTTCATAGACAAATAAAACTTACTCTGTAGTCGTTGATGTATAATTAATCAATGCTACCCTACCCGTATATAAAATCCCGATCACAATATTCAACTACTTGTTTGTATATTTATTATTAAGAAAATAATTATTAACTTCTTTAACATTTGCAAGTCATACGACGAAACATATTGGACACTTGGACTCTTGTAACAAATATTCTGTACAATGTTTCTAGCAAAATAAAATAAAATTATATAAAAATAAATTTGAAGCGACTCATCCTTACTTATGTAATGCTATAATTGGCCTATCTTCCACCTTTGTCCTACGTATAATTACAAATTTTTGGACACATTAGTCACCGTTTGATGTTTTGTTGGATACTTTTGCCATTATACCTTCCCATGACTACAGATCCGTATTGAATAATAAATCGTCTTTCTGGCACCACACGGTTTGGGTGTTTTACATTTTAAAGACAATTTAAGTGCTAGTACCATCATCGATCCGTAAATTCTCAAAACCATTGGTACTACGTTTTGCTAGCTTAAATACTTTACTACTTAAATACTTTAATACCGCAAGCAAGTCTATCATTCCAATGGAACCCAAACAAGGTGAAGGCGCGTAAATGCTTTTCCCCGCGTCACCAATAAAATGATTCGCCCTCGACACCCCATATGAGTTATACAGGCTTTGTATGCTGATGAAATTGATGGTTTGAATGTATGAGCCACGAATCAGTTTAATGTCACAATTATTTACTACATTTAATAAATTTTTGAATGTTTAGCGGGTCATAGAAGGAATTTTTACTTTGTTGTAAATATTTACAAAATATTCATTTATATTGGTTTTAAATAACTGAAAAAAGTTATTAAAAACACCGATGCCTAGTTATCACTTATTACTACCAGGTTTTAATATTACTATGTATGATTGTCGTTGATGTTTCATTCAATTTACCTATGTATGACTACGGTGGCAGTACACTCAATAGAATAGTATATAGTGGTGCTGTCATTTTAAATTAAACTATCATCTATTACGGTGTGATGAATACTTATAATAGTAAAACTACAACTATTATTGAAACCTAAATACTTACAATAAAGTTGTATAGATATTTAAGTTAGCATTTAATTTGTTGGCTGTACATTAAACCCCTTATTGCGTATTTTGTCCTAGACAGTGGGAAAAAATCCATAAAATAGCGCCTGCGCCTTATGATCGTATGACCCGATACTCCCCTCTGCGGGCCTGCACGGGACTCATTTTTAGTTTAACCTCCACTCGTTTCAGTTATGTTTCCGCTATTTATCATCCTCAATTTAATTTTTGATTTCAACCCTCAAGAATTATATGTTTTTATACATAATTTTTTGTCTCAGATACCTCTCGGGCGCAAAAACCTAGTGAGCAGAGTGGAAAAGAGTATGTGTTTGTTACGCGTGAAAAAATGGAGCAGGACATTTCTGACGGGAAGTTCATCGAGCATGGGGAGTACAAAGGAAATCTTTATGGAACATCCGCTGAAAGCGTTGAAACTATAGTAAACTCTGGTAAGTTGAAAAACTTTTACACTTTTAAATTAAATTTGTCAATATTTTTTGTTAAATTCGAGATATTCATAATTTTTTTAAGGAATATTTTAATAAAATTGTGATGTTTTTCAGGACGTGTATGTGTCTTGAGTCCTCACTGGCAAGCCCTGAAAATGTTGCGCACGCCACGGTTACGCCCTTACATCGTGTTTATCAAACCGCCGCCGATAGAAAAGCTTGTTGATACCAGAACTGCAGCTAATGCTCGTTCGACTTTTGACAAGGAGTCGTCCCGGGCGTTTACGGTGAGTTTTATAATTATCCTTAAATGCTGTCTCGACTGCTCGACCTTATACGAGGGAATGTCTACGTGAAACAGTCAGTACAAGTAAGCTATTGGCAGGGAACCTCTGATCTGGAATACGAGCGAAATTCACATGAAAATGTCGACCTGGTGACAATTTTCTTAAACTAGACAGAACACGTAAGTACCTCTTAACAGGAAGGCTGTATTGACGAACACCAAAGGTAGCCAGCCCAGGTAAATATACAATAGTACTGCATCAGCAGTACTATTGTATATTTACCTGGGCTGGCTACTAATCTCCACGATATATCCAACTCAGTTTGGTTGTAACGGTAAAGTGGCTTTTGTTCAGCAGCGGACAAAGGCTTTTTATGGCATACAATCGGTCGGCTCTCCGGCTCCATTGGTTTTCATTGCCTCATCCGTCAAACGGGTCATCCAAAATCACTAACCGCAAGAAACGCATTAGCACAGCCATCATTTTATGTCGATATCATGTCCACATTTGGAGTACAAAAATTATTATCAGAATATCTTTCTCTCTTCGTCTCTCTCTCTAATACATATATCATGAAAGATATTAGGCAATCGATAGAATTCTTGAGACGTAACGCCTGTGTAGTATGTCATTTATTTTGGTATTGTAAAGATTGTCCTAAATGTCACAATCGATAAGTATAATTATTCAGGGTCCATGGTCACAACAATCAGTTTTAGGGAATGCCTTTCTTTATCTGTCTGCAACCGTTTTGTTTCTCATGGAGTATAAAGTGCTCTACAATTTCTCTTTTCTCACATTTTTTTCCGTTTCCGTTTTCTCTGCCTCTCCATGAACCATTTACCGTATTCTCTGCTTTTAAAAAGCAATAAGGGTATAAAAATTCTCTACAAATTATGTCTTTATATTTTAGTCGTGTAATGAATTATTCTTGATGTCTGCGGCGCTGTAAATCAAGATTTTTCATAGTTTAAAGTTTTCATGTAGGTCGAGTAGGGAATAGTATTCATGATCAGACTTAGATTTCTGAATACGTAATTTTCCTTAAACACTATATTCTAAAACGTCGTAAGTTTGCGACAAATTACGTTTTTGTAACATTTTGTCATTTATAATATTTAAGATTGCGATAAAAAAGTGACTTTGTTGCAAGCCCCTCATGGGGCATGTTTTTATATAATAAAAAAGAAATAATGTCGTCGCCATTTTGTCGACATTTGGATCGATTCTAGAATTTTCCGGAGACCTAGGGCGCCTGTGCCTGACTTGCGCAGACTCGAATGTTCTACTTATAACAACAAAGGACACGCCCGGGCGACCTTTTATCGCGCATGCGTTACCCTTCTCCGCTTCCGCGCCCTAGCTTTTCCATCACTTGTTGCGACGCGCTTGTACGGGTCGTGTTTTTCTCCATTGCGACTTGAACTTCCCTTGTACTAGCTGAATTTATAAATGACATAGTCAATGTAAAATCAGTTGCTAGCTTTCAATTGTAAGTGAAGGTGTGAGATTAGTGTGTTGTATGTGAACTCTTAAATCAGTTGACTGTGATGGACGGGCAAAAAGCCGTTACAGCCTTTGATGATAACATCATATTCCGATAGTTAATACCGTGGTTGTGTGCATCAATATTTCCTGTTGTGATGACAAGTAAAACTTAAAAATCAGGAAAACAGGGAGGAACATTTTCCCAGTCTCTACTTGATAGCGACCTTTTGTGCATGCGTACTGACCTGCCTGCCCTGCCCTGGTCCATCCCTGTTGCATCCTTTGTTGTGACGCGGTGTCATTGCACATGCGCTTTCATCCTGCGCCCCTGGATTGATCGGTGTAGCTGAAACGAAGCGACGCTCGGACAATTAGTTCAGTTTTATTGAGCCTCATTAATTGGGAATTCATTCAATTTGGAGTGAAGACTTCATATCATTTTAAAATATAGACTTCTCACGAGTTCTCATTTTTCGATATAACTTGATACATTTGCGAACATACAAAAACATTTGTGCATTTTGTCCCATATTTGGATTGACTTATCGAGACACACTGATACACAAATTAGTTAATGGCCTTAGGCGTGATTATTGATCACTTTATTCTGAGTAGTGTCCAATAAGTTCTGATGCCGTGACAAACTTATGTTATACAATAATTTCAACATCAAATAAAAAAGTTCATCTTATCTTTACATTTGATGTTATATCGTTTTCCAAATATTGTTCCATCATTTCAATATGTGCCTAATTTGTCGTACTTCTAGAAATGCCATCTTCTTTTTGTTCACTCTCTTAACTTGTATATTTTCTTTCGATTTGCAAAACATTGCTACAACAAGCGACTGTGACATTTGCAATTCATGGCGGCTGCTATATGGAAATATCTCTCGCATCTTAGCGAGAATCAATAGTGTAATTTTTTGCAATGATTCCCAAGTTTTAACGATGTGCCAGCATTTCAAACAGCTACGACTTCAGACGCAAATATCCAATATAAAGCGGGTCAAGAGAGTACTTTCGGGTGCCTGTAAAAAGATGTGGGTTCACTTTTCATACAACTGGCAGCGGACCTGTTCCTATGATCAGTCGTATCAGCAAGATTTTTCTAAATTATTTTCATACTACTTAGCTCTTTCTTGGTTGGAACCAATCAACGGGCGTCATCCGAAGCTAATGAGCTTTTTTGTAGACATTTCCAAATACCTTTCTCGAAAAATTGCGGAGTGCACGAAATATCATAATTCTGAAGTAAATAAATATAGCTCTATCACTTGTAGCTTCAAAGTTATATTATATGAAAATTCTGACATTGATGAGAATCGGACCTTTGACAACTACACGAGACAAGCCCGAGAACTGCTGAAAATGCGTAATGATGTCCTAACCTTCCTTCATCGTTACATGATGACCTATTTCGATCGTTTTCCTCTTAGGAATTTTTTGACAATTGTGATTGGGATACTCGTTCAAGTTGTTTGTAGCAGATATCTGCTTTGGCGTCTTGTATTAGAGTCCTTTAATTCTTTTAATGTTGTCCAACACTTCCCAATGGTGTACTACAAATGGTACTTCTTTCAAATCCAACTTCTTTCTTATATTTATTTCAGTTATACTCTCTGTTCTGTATTTCTCATGATCATAACACTCTGCATCCTCCTTTACATGATATACAAGTATTCAGAAGACACCAACGATGAGATGACTTAAATTAAAACATAAGTTAATGTTCATATTAAATATGAACAATCAAAGGAATGTTTTCTTCTTTTGGTAAATAAAATTATATTAATTCTTTAAATAACATTTAATATTTATAGCAAATACTAATATATAATATTTGTTTGTAGGAAGAAGAGTTTACGGACATCGTAAAGTCTTCGAATCGTATTAACTTTTTATACGGTTATATGTTTGATGAGGAGATAGTGAATGAAGATTTAGCCACGGCCCTCACGCAACTCCTCAAGATGGCATGGAAAGTCCAATCTGAGCCCCTGTGGGTACCAGCGTCTTGGGTTCAATAAAAGTGTATATTTATTATATTACCTACTTGTTTACATTTATCTAGTCAAATTTATTATTATTCTAAAAGAAGGCATACATTTTAAGATTATTTTGTTCTTATACATTGGATTGTAACTTTCTTTAAAAAAATATTTACCTTTAGAAAAACCCATGTCGCTGGCGTTGAGAATGTTACCTTTCAAAACATTTCCATTTCTCCTACCTTCGTTCGATTGTGTTGAAATGTGGGTAGCGGGTGCGAACAGCGTGGCGTTTGGATCATAAACAAAGATCACTCTGGATAATATGTGGTTTGGTTTGTTATTGTTTGCAAATGATATTTTTTTATAAGAAATAATATAATTATATTTTGGTTTTTAAATAGTACGCTCGTCGCCTCGCTATGCACATTCGATTTATCCTTTATGCGTTTCATTTTACCCACGTATATAAAATAAATTAAATATAAGCGTTTAGAATTAGTACTGCTTGCGATCTATTCCCGATTTCCAACTCCGAGTTATATCTTCCAAGTACTGTTGCAAATTAATGGCTCATTAAAAAAATGTATGATTAATAATATTTCGCTTCGTTACATTTGTTATTCTACCGTACGCTGAGCGCTAACTCGTATAACTCGTGTATGTCTAAGAGAACGTTGCATCGATTTGTTACATTATTACATCGGTACAAAAGTTTTATCTTACGAAGCTTGTTGGCTTCGGAGGTAATTAGTATTTATTCACGGGTTTGGGCACTCTTGACGTTATAGTAGTGGTGTGTATCGATAAGCATGTTTCGGTGTCCACGGTACGGCACTGGGCCCTCTTGACGATACACTTTGCGCACTTGACGTTACACTAGTGATGTGTATCGGTAAGTAATTCGGTGTTTATATACAGCATTAAGCGTTCTTGATTTTACACTTTGCGTACTTGACGTTGTAGTAGTGGCGTGTAGAAATAACATTTATGAGTTGCAATATTCGAATGGACATTATTTGGAAAGACATAAACAAGTTAAAACCTTCTTGGAGTATCAATGTTGTTAAAGTCTTTTAGGCATACACGTTAGCGTTCGGTAGCGTTTAATCACTACGAGGGCACATCAATTGAAATAATGCCAAAGTATAAGGTACTGTTTTAACTTTGAACTCCATATTCACTTGCGCTGTTTCACATTGTTAAAGACACGCCTAAGCCAGACTCTCTAAAACCATTCGTTGGTAATAATATCAGGCGAAGTTGACACACTGCCATCACGGTTCTTTCTTATCATTGCTTTGCAAACTTTCAAATTTCCTGATTTCTTAATAATTAATTGATTTAAAATTTTGAAGATATTCAAATAGAGATTTTTCAAGAAAATTTGTTATTATCTGACAAAATGTAATTTATTTGCTAAAACTTTACATATGAATTGTAAATATATTTGGAATTGACACTCTAGCTGTTCGTTGATGGCTTTGTTGTCAAAAAATATGAAAGGTCGTGTTAGGGTCTTACTTAGAGGTTGGCTTTTAAAAACGTGTTATGTTGCGAATGCTTTTTGTGACTCAATAAAATGTGCATTCCGTGCAAAGCCTAACATTAGATAGAAGTTGTACTCTTCATTATGTAGCCCCATAATTCTTATATTATAAAGTAATATAATATCTTTTATGTTATAAAAAAAAAGAAAAAGAAAACAAAAAAAAAAGACAGCAACTTAGATTTAATACATGATAGTTTTGGTGTTGACATGATTTAACTAAATTGCAAAACAATTCTGAGTAAAAAATATGATATTACTTTGGTTATCACGCATTGGCGAAATCACTTAAAATTTAAAGTCACTCAAACCGCACTATTATTTTGGAATCATTTTACACAATATGGCCGTGGTACTTATTCAACGTTGTCTTAGTAGTTCTATGTTCATAACATGTATCTAATTAAAATCGATCGCACTATCTACTTTTTATGTACTAATTTATTATTATAAGCATTTATGAAGTTTATATTGTAAACGATGTTAATGTAAGCACAGATTCTAGTTGACGGCTTGTAGCGTTTAATCTTTTAAACGAAATTAGATTCACTATTCTAATGTTTTTATAAAAAGAAAAAGTAAAAAATAACGAAGAATGTTACGGGTTACTTAGATAGATGCAATGCTGTGTGTGTAGTAATATATATATGTATAGCTTTTGGCCTTCCACGTTGGTTAAAGCTCCCTATTTGACATTTGACATTGATGACTTCCACTTTTCTATCTGAAGATGGCCTTCGAAACTCTTGGACGAGTCGACATTTTGAGAAGGAAATGGTTTTATAATTAACGGTACTGAAATATTAAAATGTATTTTGTTAAACGGTTGAACGCCTTGCAAACCATTTTTAAGTATTAAAACTGGCCCCCCTCTACTTCTAAATAAAATAATCTAGACGTGGCAGTCACAATTAAATTTTTTTCTTCTTATATTTCTTCCTTGGTGATATTAATTATTATATTTTTTATGGCTAGTAGAAGATAGTTCAAATGTTATAACAACATTTTTTTGTCAATTTGCGGAACAACTTATTTGCGGCATTTGCATAAGAATATGAAACATGTTATTTTTAAATAACAATTCATTTATATCTTTTACTCTCATGCTGCCAAGTATTCTTTATTTTTTCCTTAATTTTATATTCTCTGACAATAGACAAGTGTAAAATATTAAATTGTTGTACACCTGACTTGTAGAGCCCAACCAAGATGTTTATAATCTTTTAGTAACAGACATTTTGATATTTCATATTCTCGCAGTAACAAAGAAGACATCCATACATGTATATGTCATGAAAAAAAAATCCATTTTTTTTCCATTACTTTCTATTTCTTCTCGCAAACTAAAAATATCACTTTCTGTTAGACTGATCAAATATAACTAAAGCTCTGTCCAATAATATCATCTGTTCTGCTACAGATTGTACGGATGTCTTCGAAGTGAATATTTAAGTTACAGTCTTCCAAAAAGTACAAAATTTGCCTAAAATCTGCTGCATAAACATTAGAATTAATATGTGGTAACTCTTGTGTATTTGTGTGCAGTTATATAGATGTACAAAATAATCGCGATACGGGAAACTTCAGTAGTGCTATGTTAAGTATTTGTATGTTAACTGTTATTACATAGTATAAAGTAAAGTCCTCTGTAACCTATCGACTAAATCAGCTAACGATAACACCCGAAGCGAAGCCTATACGTGGCACTACTTCATAGTAATGTTAAGTAAATTGTAGTCGGCTTCGTCCTCTAGCTCGCTTGAATATTATAAATTCACGACTGATTATTTCTGAAACTCGAGCGTGTATTTTTTGGAGTTTTTATGTATCCATTTGTTACGTTTAATTTCTTTCCGTCACATTTGTAATAGTCACGTTATCAAATTTATTTTTGGGCATTTATCAAACATTTATTTATGATTTTATTGGTATTTTTCTAACATAAAGTAAGTACGTAAGATTACATAAATCCCGTCAAAAGTCAAATGCAATAGTTTGAAATATTTATTTTTTTACAAAAGCATCTGTTTTTATAACAAAGAAAAGTTCACGAGTGTACAGAAAAGTTTTTTCGAGTTTGTTTATGTCTAATTCAAAAGTGATTAATATAGACTTCGGAACCTTTCTCTATTATAGAAACTGGACGTTTTTTCAAAAGTAAAATCATATTTCACTGTTGCAATACTGTAGATAAGGAGTACCTACTTTACTGATTTTTCTTCCACGTTTCTAATTCAAGTTCAGTTTTAAAATAACTCTTAGATTTCCTACGGTCTTTTGAAATAAACACAAAAAAATATAAAAAAAAATATAAGATATAAATAAAATTAAAAAAAACACAGCCTAGGATAGTAGTAGTTAGATTTCAAGTAATTTTTAATGGTAGGATAGTGATGTAGCAAAGCTTTTTTTTTTAGTTGTAGTTGTTTATGAAGCCTAGAGCCATAAACGGCCAATCTTCAATTGTAGTTAGGTAATAAAAAATCTCTACCGATAAGAGGGATTTCCTGATATTTCTTCTGAAATAAAAATAGCTTAAAAATTTACCCGTAACAAAAGCGTCTTCCTATGTTTTTGGATAAATTGAATTCACGTTCATAAATTCATGTATTTGATTTTTTTTAATTAGATTTTTTTTCAGGGAGATGTTCTTTTAATAAACAGATAATATATTTATTTATTAATAAAGTTATTTTCAATAATATGTAATAAAGAGTTCTTTTCAATAATAATATGTAGGTAAATTGAGACTCGTCATGCCAACACCTCTCGTCAGTCGGCTCGTGACCGTGGCTGGTGTAAACCGCCGAAACGTCGAGCAAAGTTATTTACCTTTTATTAAGAAATTATTTATCGTGTTAAAACCTCCAAAAAAAATATAATTTTTATAAAAAATATTAAAAATTAGGTTTAAATAATCAAATGATCCCCGCAAAGATCCTCTTAGTCACTTAATGTAGCATTAAGCCACTGCTTAGATAAGTGATAAAAGGGAGATAAAACCTGCCTCAAGGTTTATTTCTCTTTTTAACGACTCCAGGGAGGGAGGGAGGAGTGTTAGGAGAAGGAAGTTGGTTAATAATCTGTCGGTATACTTGATAGCTACGGTGCTCTTGTGGCGCAGTAGCCAGTCGTCGCCGACATGAAGGGAAGTAGATAGGTCTAGGGTCAGCCATTAGTGTTAAGCAACCTCTGCCGATGAGAGACATTAGCATGCGCCTATTTTCGATTTTTAATTGTACTAGAAATATAACAGATGATGAAATTTCTTTTGTACATATTTTGACGTCTTCGTGATGTTTCGTCATAACACGTTAATTTACTCATTGATTTTACTTTACCTAAAAAAAATATATGTAATTTTGGACAATTTGTATTAATTTTTTACTGCATTTGTTTATATGGCGTGCAGAGAAACGTTGCGGATTAATTTTAGGTCGAGACGCGAAATACTCGAATTAAGAATCCTCTTGAAAAAGGAGAGAAAAAGCGTAGTACTTTGGTCTGCGTTTTTTTAGTTAAAATAACACTTAGTAATAGGTATTTTTGCCTATTTATTTTAAAGGCATATCTTTTGCTCATTAATATTCTTGTTATTTTTGTAATTCATCAAGTCCATAATAGAACCGTATTACTTATAATTTGTAATAAGGAACTTAATGGATTTATTTTACAAAATTTATTCATGAACAACAATCGTTTGGATTCCGCATGTAATTAGCATTAGGTAAGGATAGTTTTTAGGCAGGGCAACCGTGGCACGAATCGCCAGCCCGACCTAGTTCGTAAATATCAACGTCTGCCGTCATAAAATGCTAATGCCTCTTATTATTTTATTGATTTTCAAAATTAAATGTGTCATACTCATTGCTTTAATGCCTGTTACGAATAGTTTGTCGCTTTGATAAATTTGTGTTAAATTGTTTAGTGTTCAAGAGTTCAGTTTGCATATTTTTAATTAATTTGCAAAAGAACACGTCTAGTCCGGTCTTTTAGCGGGTTACTGTATGATTTATACATTTGTTTTTTTGTTTAATTTTAGCTAAACTTAGCAGAGAAATGTTGCGTAGTTTTAAACATAAAGGATATTCCCATCTTAAGAAGCCTCCGAAAGCGTGAGAGAAAAAATGTGGTACTCTCGAGTCTACATTTTTTTTGTTAGTCAGTAATTGCACATTATTATGATAAGTCCAGGCCACGTATAGTAAAAAGTTAATTATCTTGATCTAGACAATTTATTAAATTTTTTCGCGTCACTTCAGTCATAACTAGCGTATTCTTAAGCGTACAGATATGTAAAGGGAAACAAATCAGTATCATAAAGCACCAGGTCCTGATCTTTTTTTCGTAATTTCCTACTTATTACCTTCCTGGCTCTGGATTTTCGTGGCCATTATTAAATGGATTGAAGACATCAGTCGTATTGGACGTGTAGGCAACGCGTGTACATAATGTAAGGGCAGGGTACACACTATCGCCATGTGGCAAATTACGTACTGGTACTGTAGAAACAAACAAGCGAGTACGCAGTCCGCGCATGCGCATGCGCATGCGGCCAGCCGCCGAGGCGTTCACAGTGATACCGCCACTAGGCGGATCCCTGTGAGCTCTTCGAGCACTTGCGCCAAGGGCTTGTTGCATGTTCGCGTCTGCGTACTCATTTGATACCGTTTCAACGTATCAGTACACTACATGCTAGGTGGATAGGTGAGTGCGCTGCGTTTTTGTAGAGTTATACAATCACTTGTAACCAAGACATGAAAAACCAGACATTTTTAGAATGGTAATAAACCTCTTATCGGTTAGAGAGATTAGCGTGAATAAGCGTGAATAAATATTTTTCACTTTGTAAAATTTAAACGAAATCCCATGGGCGAATATTGCAGATCTTATATATATTTCAATGCTTTCTCTACCATCGGTTTCTCGTCGCAATACTATGATGTGATTTTGGTACTTAATTTTTATAAGAGTTTTTACACTTATAACATTGTTTAAGATGACGACTCGTGCTTTATACACTAAGGCGACAAGTTCCGAAAAATGTCGTTTGAATGTTACGTGGCCGGCTGCAAAAACGGAGTTTTGGCACATTTTGCAGGGCGTGTATTGCGTGTTTATGTACTCGCTCTCGTAGCGGTTGCAAGCAATATTTTCCGCGTCCTGCAAAGTGTTGCGGGATACCGTGCAGTGTGGAGGTCACGTAAATCGTGTGTTGCGGTTATCTTGAGATATGAATCTCCTTAGTGTAATCGTGCCTTAACAGTTATTTTGCTTTTGTACTCCTGATTCACTGGCATCTGCTACACAAATATTAAATTTATAATTGGTTTAAGGCACTTTGAGATCATATAATAATTTGCATGTCATCTCGTTTTGTACCGTGACTACGTTCCTATGTTTTTCTTTGTGAACTGTCCTAAGTCCAAAATATACATTTATCAATTGGGAGGGAGATGCCAGTGGCCTTTATGGCCAATTTTACTTACATATTATTATGATTTAATTTAACTTAATTTACCTTATGCGGTCGTTATTCTTTTTACTGATTGAATTCCATCTGGGATCGGCAAAAGCTTGAGTCGTACACTTAAACAAGTGTATTTTTCTTTAATTTAAGCGTATTTAGGTCATTGTTACTTTAGTATTTCGAGTCATTGATAAACTGGGTGTGATGAAATAATTTATACATTATTTATTCTTATAACAATTATATTAATTTTGAATAGAATGTTCCATTAAAGGAACATACTATTCAATTTCTTATTATTATATT
>JAFELO010000688.1:184176-258942 GCA_017140195.1 Eumaeus atala
AAATACAAAAAAAAAACTAATAAGTAACGAAAACAAAAAAATCTATAAGACTACAAAAACAAAAAGAAAATGCATAGGTAATATTGATGTAGCTACTTAAATGTATTGTTATACATAAAATTCTGTAAGTGAATTGTTACTCGCTCGTTACAAACATTTTTTGACCGTTGATATAGAGTATAAATGCGATGTTTTTTCTAGTGCAGATTAGAATTTACGATATTTTGCGACTATTGATACTACTACTACTGTACAATCTTTTGAATTCTTAGTAGGTCTTCAATTAACATCGTCATCAAAAATATCTCTAGGAAATTTAAGGTATTTATTCAATGGTTGATTTTATCATTACATAAACTAGTTGTATAAATAAGTCGCAAAAATATAAATTATTAAAACGTAAAAAAAGTTTATCTTTTTTATAAAAATAAACAACAGGTGATCTCTAAGGAGTATATTAGGTTGCGAAAGTAGTTATAACGTAATAGTAGGTATGTGTAAGGTTATATCTGCATTACTCGCTTAGGATTCACTATATAGTACATTTCTTCCCATATTATTGCACTATTTTAGGGGGCTTAAGTATCCGATGAAGAATATAGCAGAGTAAAAAGAGACGTAGGTATTGAAATTCTAAATGTTCCATTTCAATTCTCTTCTGGTTTACATTCAAAGCAAATCTTTGTATTAGATTAAAATGTAAAATGTAATTTTAAGACTTTTATGGATTTTAACATTTCACATATATGGTAGATATTAGAGTAGGTGTTATTCAAAAGTATTTGCAGATATTATAGAGTATTTGCAACTTAAATTAAAAAAAGGAAGAAAAATTGAAAAAAAAAAATGAAAAATAGAAAAAAGAAAAAAAATGAGAAAAAAGAAAATGTGAGAAAAAAATTAGAAAACAGTGATACTTATGCAACTACGCCTTCTTGCTTTGGAAATGGTAGAAATAAAGTGGAGCCGCTCACGTTGAGTTCACAAAATTATATAATTTAATTTTGGACAGATGATCTCGCGTTTTTGGACGCATGAGGTTCTATGGAGGAACAACAACTGTGTCTGCTACAGCGATATATGACTGATTGACGACTACAACTACAAAACTTCAAAAACATTAAGTTACAATAACAAGAGTCACTGGATGATTTGTGAAATGTGATAATAACTGTAGACTAGATACACCTGTAAATGTGATAAAAAGTGGAAACGAGAAGACGACAGATTAGAAAATAAATTCGGTAGAGCTGAAAGGCCGTTTCCAAAGTGATTCACCGGAGGAAATATATCTGTTACAATTTATAGAATGAAATCAAATGTGTTTAGTGTGTGTGGAACTATGATGTGAACTTTGGGGTGAAGACATTGTTTATTCGGGAAAGTGATTATAGAACTTATCAGTGTTTCGCATGTAAAAGAGGACTTTTCTAGATAGACAGGATTCTTCACAGGTTTGATTCTGGATTCCCTTAAGGATATGCAAATTGCCAGGATTGTTGCAATAAAAGTGAAAGGCTAAGAAAACGAGGATAGAAATGTATGTACCGGAAACACTAAACATAGGCATAGTTTCAGTAATAACTGAAATACATATACATTTTTATATAGCGAACAGAAGTAAATTTGTATATTAATAGTCAATTTATAATCGTAAGAATGATAAGATTCTATTTAGCTAAAACTCTCCGATTATTGGCCTGCTCGAGGCCTAGCCATCGCTGGCGTAACTCTGATAATATAGTACAGGCAAGCGGTATCATTGCTAATTTTGTGTTTTAGTTACTCGTGCTAAACACATCGTGCCTTTACATTGCATATATTCATATTGGCTGCACCAAATTTGTTGACTATTATCATTTTACATCAGAATCATAAGTTTTTAGGCAATAAAAAAAAAAACGAGTTTTACAAAATCTCCATTACTTGATAATTACTTACAGTAACGTCTTTCTTTTTTTTTTACAAATATGGCAATATAATATAATACGAATGAAGATGTAAGTGATAATAATTCAAATGGATTTGGCGTGGTCTAAATATTTAGACATTTGCTTTATAGATAACAAATGCTTTCATAATATTAGACCTAAGTAAATATTATACAGACTTCAATAGCGATCTTGACTCATAGTTAAGCACCAATGATATGGAAATCTTTCAGCAAGATATTTTACCAATAACATATAAATATAGATTCCAATTACTTACTAATTAAGTGTTATGAATATATATAAAAACAAGTGAGTGACAGGTGGTGTAAGACATTTTTATTCATTAGGCGTGCGATCGATTTTATATTAGTGATTTAGTGCTGTCATGTATTCGACCTATATATCGATGACGTAGATTAATTAAAAGGGG
Source organism: Eumaeus atala (assembly GCA_017140195.1). Taxonomy (NCBI): domain Eukaryota; kingdom Metazoa; phylum Arthropoda; class Insecta; order Lepidoptera; family Lycaenidae; genus Eumaeus; species Eumaeus atala. The sequence continues at coordinate 186,541 of JAFELO010000688.1, forward strand.
CTAAAGATGTATAACATGTAATCTCAAAGGATTAATATACTTAAACGGCATAATCATCGATATTCCTTGACAGTAGTGGTAGTAAATGTCGGTTAATATACCGGCTATTCTAAGCTCAATATAAAGGACAAACAGCACTTCTAAGTGTTTCGGGTTTTATTCCATAGGTTATGTGTTCCCAAATTGTAACATGTTTAATTGTCAAATTCGTATAAATCTTTAGATTTCCTTACAATTTTTACTACGAATATTAAGATGCAACAAATGTTTGGCTATAATTAAAAAAATGTATATGTTTAGATAGATTGCAATAAGTGTTGTCCTACAGATCCCCAGGGGTCTATAAACGTGGACGCAGTATGTTTCAGGCTAATGAAGGATCAAAGTGAACCCATTTCTCACTAGTCCCAGTGACGGTTTGCTTTGTTTTCTATTGACGGAGAACCTCGAGAAATGATGCCCATTTAGTCTTGATCCTGTGAAGATTACAAAAATATCCACAAGAGGTCACTAGTAGGCGTTTCTGGGATTGTTGTATTTACCTGAATGATAATCTTGTGTGGATAAAGTTTTTAATAAGGAATATGTACTCCCTTCTAGTGCAGCCCCTGGCGGATATGTTTAAAACTCTTCTGTGGAAAAAGACTCATAACGTGGAATGTCCAAATAAGCATTGCGCTTGATGCTGGTTAACATATCGAAAGACCGAAATAGATAATGAATTGGTGACGTGAGATCTGTTGAAGTTATGAATTTCCTTTGATCTTTTATTATCTATGTAGCTATTTTTAGTACCCAAAGTTCAGTATAACATACCTAAATTTTTTAATTTTAATTATGTATACCCAAAGTACAGTATAACATACCTAGATTTTTTAATTTTAATTATGTATGTAGCTATTTTTAGTACCCAAAGTAGAGTATAACATACCTAGATTTTTTAATTTTAATGTAATGTTATGTAATAGTGCTTGACAATATGTTCTTTTATTATGCTTCTAATATTTAGATATATACAGATTCTTAAACTACCGATATCTCATTAATCTTAGGGTGATGTTTGTTTATTTAGCGATCTCATCTTACAATTAAATAATAAGATGGAAAATCCCTGAGGCTAATCTGTACTTGATTCGTTCGTCGGATACCGGACATAGCATGTAGAATCACATCCCTCTTACTTGGGAATTTGTTGTTGTACGTGGCATCTATATTGTAGCCACATAGGTTAAGAGCAACAAAAAAATAAAGAGATATTTAAAAAATGGAAAAGAAAGTAACTTTTCATAATTAGGACTGGGCTGTCGGAATATCTCTCCCCAGGTTGAGCCAAGCTTAAGGGTGGGAGTAGTGCGAGGGAATGTTTAAATGGAAAAATGATCACAAAAAATAACACCTTCTAGGACACTGTAATACCACGATAATAATAGTCTTTGACAATACCGCAATGGGTTTCTCATATGTATGTTTGTATTTATGAAGATATGTTTAGTTCGTTTGTGTATTTGTTTGGTAGATAAAATGTATATCTTAGAAACCAATACCATTGAGGTCTTATTAATTAGTCAGGGATAGCTGAAATATCGCTATCCATATGTATATTGAATTATTTTTTTCATTCTACGGAATGGATTTTTGTGTTAAACTGTTTTTTAATTATAAGATGTTAATAGTCCATTTAGGAGGCTACGATATGGCAATGGCGTATACGATGGTCCTAGTGCATCTCAGGACCAGACAATCATAACTGGACATATAGAGTTCCGACGTTACACGTATATGTGTTTGACACATCGTCCCATCTTCTGGCCTCAAAAAGATAGTTTACTTGGGTGGGAGGTCACACTGCTCCTGTCCGGAGCCGAATCGGGCGTGGCCGACTGGCGTAGCTACCACCGTCCTATAGAAAACTGCCGTTCTGCGGCGGGGGAGTAGGATGTGCCAGAGCCCATTTTCCTTCCCAATTATTTTGTCCTCTTCTTATACTTAGTTATTATTAATTCTCAATCATTTTGTTCCTTTCTTGACGACGATTTTCACTAATTTATATATCATACCCACTTATATTCTTTTCATTTCCTTTTTTGATTATATGCATTTCAGTTCCTTCATTGGTAAAGTAATTTAATTTATTATATCATTTTAAATTATCAACTCGAATGTTTTATTCTTTTTTAAATTCTATTTAAGCAAAGTTAGCTACACCCAAAATGTATTTATAGATTCTTAATCTTATTTAGGTGTTGTAAGTGTAGGTTAATTAAATGTGCTTCATACCGTATCATATATCCATATTTAGGAACCATTCCACTCGTGCAATTTTATCTAAAGTTATTTGGAACGTCTTTTTCTTCTGTCGTTACTTGTACATTTTACATTTTGTTATCATTTTACATTCTGTTCGCGCGAGTGGGTCCCCTGTATTAAATGTAAGTTTCCTTTGTTATAAGTTTGTTGATCTCTGACGTTTTGTCATTAGAAATTACCCATCATTCCACCTGTACCTAAATAAATGTATTTCTATATAAATGTTAAATGTCTATTTAATCTTAGAAATGTATGTTAGTCGCTGTATTTGTATTCTTCTGAATGTAGTAGATTGTTTGTTAGATTTAGGATTTTAAATTATTTTAGATATAAGTCTGTGTACCTACCAACTAGAAACAACAACGATGGAAATAATTTTAGTATCTGTATTTTAAAACAATTTATATACCTAGTAAGTAATACACGGTTGTACTACATGCATATAGTGTTTCTACATGTATGTAGTATAACCGTTTGTTAGACACCGTATTTAAATTGTTTTGAATAACCATATGCATACCTTTAGTGTTAGGAAATGGTGAGATGTATTTATTTTTTACTTCATACCATCAGGAACGACATTTGTACAAAATTCCGGCTCTCCAAAACACAATACTTCTGTCGGCTTATCTAAAAAAATCTATTGTGTGAGTTACGTGTCCTGTGTGCCAAGACGCAGGAGTATTGTGTGTGTGTGTGCGTTGTCCGCTCGCGCTCTTTAAATATAAACATACCATCTTTGTACACTTGCTCGTTCTAGGGACGCTATTGGAGGTTTTGAAAATTGTCGCTCAAATTTTTGTTACTCTTTTGACTTTCTGCACCATTTTAGATATAAAGTCCCGTTATATGTGCGACACTAATATTTCGGTCCGTAATAAATTATCAAAAATTGTGTGTGTTTTAATCAAGTGATTTTAGTCTCCGGCTCAGATGATTTATTCCACGTTTCACCATTTATGTGGACGAGAATCTGGTATTTCCTCTGTTTTTCCTTCCCCCATATAAGAATGTTTCCATGTCTCTTTGCAGAGAGATATTTATTAATTTATAAAACAAATTATAAATTTCTAAAACGTCTGCACATGCAGATGCGTTGCTGTCATTCATCCCTTCTCTCGCAATGTCTCTACTCTACCCGCATACCGTACGAAACCTCAATTCCGTAATCACTTAAAGGGTGGAATTATACGAGATGTAAGTACTGGTCTACATGCATACAGTGGCAGCATGGTACCCTTTTTAAACAATCTCCGCCCTGTGCAATCAAGGTCCACTCCCGGGATATGCCAAAAATAAATTCTGTCCTTCCTTTACATTCGAAGGCGCATACATCCTCGCTGTCCTGCACAAAGCTCGCCTCCCTTAATATTGATCATCGTGTCTACGCTTCCTCGCCCATAATGTCGTAAGTCTCTACGAAGAGACTTACGAGGAGAGGACGACATTATATACAAAAAGCACCCCGCATTAAGTAACAGGATGTACCTAAAGTTTTTTTTAAGGGAACGAAAGAGCAGTCAGAGCCTTTCGGTAAGTACCGTTGCACATAGACATCGACACAATTGATTTGCAGGTGCGTTGCTCACCTTTCCTGCTACTCTCCTATCGGAAACTCATAGACCGCAGGAACGGGTATCATGTGTGTTGTGCATCGGCCGGCCAAATTCGACTGCCTTACAGCATAACCAGTAACTTGCAGCATATATCTTAGATTTTTATTCAAACTTCTAAAGCACGCCTTTAATTTGAGGAAACTACAAATCATCGGCGCCACATCAGAATTAGTCAGTCCGAAGGGGCGGACACCACCCTCACAGGTGAGGTTGTCCCGCAATACAGGACAACCGCCAGCTTTGTTACAGTGTAAAGTGGGCGGCGGACCGAGTAACACATGATGTTACTCGGTCTTTTTTTTACTTTTCCATGGAAAAGCGTTCAAAGAATTTAGTACTTCGTTGACTGCGAGAAAAAAGTAGCTAGTCTGGGGGGAACTGGCGCAGAACTTAAACATCCAAGGACATAAGTCGAAAAGTGTATATGTGAAGCGTATCAGACGAATATTCATCTTTTAGAGTTGAAACACTTGTAAAAGATTAAACTAATTAGGAATTTTCGTGAACGATTAATCGATTTAGACATGGATTGTGCTGAAGATGGAGTCTTTTCCCCGTTTGCTGTAATCGATTAGGTATTAGTATATTGATTTACAATAATACCTTTGTAAATAAATATATGGGAGTAAAATTATATAACCAGGTATGGAGTAAGGCAATTTAAATTCAATTATTACATTCTTGTCACCATTTATAAGAGGTGTGAGTATTGAATAAATACTATTTATTGTCTATTGTTGTTTTATATGATTTATTACAAAATTAAAGGATAAACCAATACTTAATAAGATAAAATACTTACTACATGGTCGTTCTCTATTTAAGAGATATAGGTGTTTAAGAAATTATGAAATATGAGGTTCTCGTTGGATATAATGCTTTTTATCTAGCTAGTACCTACTTATTCCTTTGCATGAAAAGGTAAAAGAAATAGTTGGTTACTTTTTACCCTTTTGATGAGGGCTATTAATTACAATGTTATTTTAGCTTTGTTTTCAATAGCTTAAGAAATAAAAGATAAGCGGACAATCGGAGCCTCTTGTGACCGTACCGACTGCCTTAAAAATTGTTTAACACATTCACAGAGAACAGAGAGGTAAGCTTCAGGCTTTAGCGATGCTAGAAGTAAAGAGTCGCCATCTGTCTTTTTGGCTCGGCTTAAGTCTGGGCCTAATAGATATTAAAAATACCACACAAATTAATATAAATATTGATCGCTCAGTGATCGAAATTCTATCCTCTTCGGAAAAATAATTAAAACACTATTGTGTTTGACTGTTGATACTCGTCTTTCGTGTCTTACACATGTGTAATAGAGATATTATAGATAGTGTAGGGAAGCCAGTCTAAAATGCGTCAGTCAAAATCGAAAGAGAAATTATGTGAGGCTTTCTATCTGTCTCTCTCTCTCTCTCTCTCTCTCCGCGCCATCAACATTTCAGTGCGCAATACGCATGTGAGACCACGAAAGTAATATATTCTCTACATCATCATCAGCCCTTATCGGTCCACTGCTGTACATAGGGCCTTTCAATGAATGCCAAGACGGCCAATCTTCATCATCAATCATCAATCCGGACATCGCATCCATCCCGGAGCAGCTAGGGCAAGGAGATCGTCTTCCCCTGGACCTGGTGAACTGTCGACCAATTCTAAAATTCTTAAACGTGGACTCCACTCCACTGGAACCTTAGTTTCCCATTTGCCATTAGATCTTCTGAGTGTGCTACCAACCCATTGCCACTTCGGTGAGCTTATTCTTCGCGTGGTATCGGAAACTTTACCTTATAACTTCGTTACGAATTCTATCGGACAAAACACCCCACACAGCACCTTAATAACCCGCTGAGCTACCGCCAGTTTGCGGCCCAGTCTTAAATTAATAGGCAATTGGCCTCGCAGGTCATCACGGGGAGAACGTATTGGTTGAAGACTTTTGTCTTCAAGCTCTGCGGTATAGGCGACGTGAGAATGTGACTATGCTTCCGAAATGCTGGCCAACCCAACATAATTGTTCTATCGGCTTTCTTCTCGAAGTTATGTCTACCTAATTACAATGGTTGAACGAGGTCGACGTATTCGTCTATGCCTTTGAGAATAGCACAATCGACATTGTCCGGCCTAGGGAGAACATGTGTGTTGAACATTATCTTTGTCTTGTCCAACTTGATCCTAAGACCATTATGTCGGGAGGATTCTTTTAGACTGCAACCTTCCCTGCAGGCTCCGTCGATTCGGCCAACACTAGGATATCCTCGGCGAAACGAAGATGTGAGAGGTACTCGCCGTTAGTATTTATGCCGCATTCTGCCCAGTTTAAAGTGTTAAAAAGAGTCGTCCTCCAAAGTATTCGAGAATAGTTTCGGGGAAATAACATCCCCCTATCACACTCCTCGATGCAGTCGGATTGGCCCTGTTTGACCTCCCGGAATCAGAACGGACATTAAAGCAGAGTCAATACTTCGACTTATCGCCAATCGACCTGACATTGGGATAAACCTTTCAGAATAGCCCGGGTTTCGACAGAGTCAAAAGCTTTTTCATAATCCACATAGACAAGGCACAGCGGCTGATTGTACTCATGTGTCTGTTGTACTACTTGCTTCATGGTGAAATGGTCCTAAATCCTCTGCGAAACCCAGCCTGCTTCGGTTTCTGGAATTCGTCAAACATTGTGGTAAGACTATCGAGAACAACTTGTAAGTATGGCCAAGAAGTGAAATTGGTCTGTAATTTTGAAAAAGTGATTTGTCACCCTTTTTAAAATCAAAACGTCACATCCATGCTATGCCTTAAAAATCTTTTTCAGGTCTTTTAACACAGGTTCGTCTCCTGCTCTGAGAAGCTCGAATGTAGTTCCGTCCTTCCCCGGAGCCTTTCCCATTCGCTTTGAAAGAAGCTTGACATCAGCAGACGTAACGTAGACGTAAATCTTCGTGTGCTTTGCGTTCCCACATCAGTCCAAGCCTCTCATTCGAGAGTTCAGCCTTCTTCCTCGTATACTTACTCCTACACTATCCTTAAACCACGTCCCGCATGCAACCAATCACGCCACTCATGACCTCGTCAATTGCCATTGTAGTTTCCTACATATCTAGGGCATCAAACCGGTTTTTCAATTCCAGTTGGAATTTTTCGAATCTGCTACTACTAATCAGACACGCTTGCGTCGAAAGCCTATTGAGAAAGCCTCTAACCAATCGGTGATCACTTCCGGTTTTAAACCTGTTGATCACAGAGACATTGCGAAATATATGCTTTCGGTCACTCATAATAAAGTTAATCTCGTTCCTTGTCGCAGAATCGTGGTTCTGCGATGTCCATTTCCCACGGGGCTTCTTCTTAAAATAAGAGTTCATTAAGAGGAAGCCCATTTACTCGAGGAAGTTTATCAGGATTTGCTCACTTCAATTTCGAGTTCCGACCATATGTGGTCCCAGACTCGATTCGACACCATTTCGTACTCCCACTTTGGCATAAAATTCCCCCTTAACAACATTAATGTTGTTATGCATTTGAGACATATTCATAAGTTGCCTCCACCTCGTCATCGGAATGTGTCTAGGTTGGTGTGTATATTTGTATCACTTTGAGGCCGCACCTCGACACATTAGAGATTTCGACGATCTTGCCTACGAGGGTATGATACTTATTCACGAGGAATCCCATGCCCCCTTGTGATGGAGTGTCGCCTTCCCTGAAGTGTAGTAGTGTATGCGTAGTATAGGTGACCCGATGGCATAGTTATGGGTGTCTTTGCCTTGTCTTCGGACTTCACATAGCCCCAGAAGTGGCCATCGGATTTCTCCCAGTTTCACCACCAGCCCAACCAAGTGGTTATCTAGTCGAAGCGTTTGTCCGTCATACGTAGCCAGAACAAATCGGTGGTATGTACCCGTAGCCGGGAGATTCTTAGCACCCCTTCTTCCACCGTTACTGTGGCCGCTACTGTGGCTAGGACTAGCGCCACTATCGGGAAACAAGGGCCCAATACTGCTGCTGTCGTCCATTTAAAACTCTCATAATTGCCACGCTGAGCAGGCGGATTGGCAATCGCAGATTATGTTTCGGACCGGCGCCACTGTCGCCGACTCGATTGATGGTACCGCCATCGCTCGGCGCAACCGCTGTCCGGTGCTCCCGTATATTTCACTGTCACTGTGAAACAGAACAGTGACATTTGACGACTTTTACGTCTCCCTTGGCTTGGATTGAAGGAAGGAAGGGTAAACAAATTTGGCGTACTTCCGGTCAACGCATTCTTGTGAATTCTTGTGACACAGAGAGCAAATAGCCAAATAATTGAGTCATTTTAAATAAAATGAAAAACTTTTATGTAATAATTTAAATAAAATAATAGCCATGTTTCACCGGTATCATAACACATTTTTTATTTTTGAAAACATAAGATTTAGAAAAGTTATAAAAACGTGTAATTGTTTCTATAACATAGAAACTACTAAGTATACAAATTAAGTAAATATCAGTATTTACTTAATGTCTAAAGTTTACGCAAATATTAGTCATTACAATAAAGCTACTTTTACGAATTTTATCGCGGTTTATTTAATTATTCATCTAGCCCGACGTTTCAGAATCTTTACAGCAATCATGGTCAAGGGTGGACTGATATGACAGATGTCCTGATGTACCAAGTTTTTAAAAGTACCCGAAGAATTATAATTTTAGTTGTTCTCATTAACGCAAACAGTACTTATTATATCTTTCTGTCTTAAGTAAGGAAAAAAGTAAAAACATGTTTACTTTTTGATTTGACTATGTTCACCACTGGGTCCCAAGCAGAGGGAAGTACCCAGCCATCCTCTCTATTGAAATTTGGATGTTTTTTTAATTTCAATAGCCTCACGAATCATCCTTGGAAGGACTCGGTGTTCCCCGGCGAGGATTTGCGCTTTATCAAATGTAATGTAATGGCAGGGGCCAACTTCAGCATGAACACAGACCACAGGTTTTGTAACACGTCGGTGTTTCATATCGGCTATATGTTCTTTAACGCGAGTTTTTGTACATCTTTTAGTTTGCCCTATATAGGAGAGTCCACAGTCACAATCAAGCTTGTACACTCCTGCATCTTGCAGAGGTATATGGAATATATGAAATTCCCTGGTGGTAAGAACTGACTAATCTTCTTTGGCGGCTTAAAATAAGTTTTTATTGAAGTTCATAATATAGCCAATTTTATCAGTCACCCCTTTTAAGTATGGTAATAATTAAATAAACCGCGATAAAATCCGTAAAAATAGTTTTAATGTTAAATAAATACCGTTCATAGTAAAAACATACTTTCCTGCATAAATAAATTTGTTGTTGTGTTTACATTATTTATCAATTTGTGCAAATGCGTTGTCCATTACATTACATAAGGCGCACCGTGTGTAATAAAAAAATACATCTTAATTAGATAGAAATCATATATTATCCTTCATAATAAGTTCACTAAGTCAATTCATTTGCGTCTCAAAATATTCAACTCACATCCCTATGCGCCCAAAAATGTATGCATTTATGTCAAATTCAACATTTTGTTATAATCTGTTCCTGCAATTTTCGTATTTTATTGAATTAAGTGTTATAGTGATAAAATGTTACCTACTAGTTTTTAGTGTTATTCTTGTGATTTTATGTTCGTAAGTCATTGTATCGCCGAGTAATTAATTAATAAGTGATTTTGATATTGATGTTTTAAGTCTACGCGAATGTTGCTAATTACAATAAAACTACTTCTACGGATTCTATCGCGGTTTATTTAACTATTCTGAAACGTCGGGCTAGATAAATAATTAAATAAATAATTTAATAAACCGCGATAAAATACGTAAAAGTAGTTTTATTGCAAGTGATTTTGATGTTGGGTGAGGGGTCCGTTTATACTTTAGGACACTTTGAAAAAGTGGCAATAGCTATAATATTATGCAAATTATATAAATAGTATTAATATAGATAGAGAAGGGAAGGCAGCTAGAAACGCGAAAAAAAAAATCTAAGACGAAAGAGACAGCAAACCTAGTGCCCTTTATTCTGGTGAGTAGACGGCCATCCCCTTCATAAAACTGCCTATGGCATCACGTCTCTATTTATATTATCTCTATAATAATTATTCAGCAGCGAGATCTAATGATTACGAAAGGTCGTAATCATTAGATCTCGCTGCTCATACCGGCACCAAACTATTTCGTTATTACTTTTAAGTTCTAATGTTACATAAAGCGGTTGTCATCTAGCATTATGCAATTAAACTAGAGATCTTGTTTAAAGTTCTAGTTCATATAACAAGGTTGTAATTTAAACATTTCATGTTTTCAATCCTCTCAAGATACCGTTTATCTACATTATGTTGTTATTTTGTGTGGTGTTTAGTTCTTCACCGAAGAAATTGGATGACATATGGGATATTTTTTGTTTGCTGCTATGGAAACCTTCCTAACTAAGTCCGACTCGGTCTTAGACCGTTTCTTATTTATGAAATTGCAATTGTACTAAATCTAATGTTGAGAATGTCATAGTATAGTTATGATAGTCAACAACAGATGGCAGGAGTAATCCTGAATTCCGCAATACCTCAAACGCATCAAAAAGTGCTACTATTATCTAGAACAACTAAAATGTGATAAATCTCTTTTCTGTTTTATTTGACATTACAATATTTGATTGATGGAAGGTACCATTGTATAAATGATTACTCTACGTACCATCATACTCCACTATGTTGGTTCCAATATTCTGTGTGACTTTATGTAATCTAGGAATAGTTGCTGGTATTGAAAGTAAATATGCTGTAAAACCGGTACATTTAACTAATCTTGTTCAGAAGGACAACGCAATGAACTCATTAATTAGACAGGCTCATGATATATCCAAAGAGCTGATACAGACGTCCACGGTGTCTTCTTCTCAGACGAGTCAGATTAATTCAGGTAAGTTGAACTGCGATGTAATCACATGGTAGGGAAGTTTCGTGCGCTTGTTTGTTTACAACGAGTCGGGTACAGCCATAGCTATTCTTTATTCTGGGCTAGAGGGGGCTAATCTAAAGTGATATCGTGCAATTTTGGCTACCGAAGAAGCGCTGATTGAAAAAATATTTTTGACATAGTGATAATAGGCAGGATTCAGCAACAGATCAGCTGAAATAGAATATTGTGCGAGCGGGATCTTAAGAGGGTTATTTTAATTTGGTATGAGACAATTATTGTCACCGGAGATGCGCTTTTATCTATTTTTTTGTAAATAGTCATACAAATATTTTTTTATCGCTTATGATACGTAAAAATAATCTCAGAGCGAGGGATATGCTATGCTTTGCTCGTAATAGTCCAAATAGGATCCCAACGCAGATTACTCGCGCGCATCGCTCGCTTACTGCAATTATACATAGCCTATGCTTTTTATTGTTGATACGGAGAAACACATTTACGCCCCATCACAGGCCCTGGGCGGTTTCCGGTGGGGTGTGGGGCTATACCCACTAAACTACCGCGAGTGTCATCAGTGCCGCCATTGGTGAGGCGCCCGGAACTACAAACCATTGGGGCTTATCGACGGCTAGTCAGTTTCCTAAGAGACCGAGACCACCTTCACAGATGGGTTTGTCCCGCACCACAGGACAATCCCGCCAACTATAGGACAGTGCATGTCGTGATTCCCATCCTCTCCCCTTACTCCGTGAGCAAAAGCGCCTTCCCTCTTGCTCTTATAAGGTGTACATAGAACGCTCCTGCTCTTTAGTCCTTTTAAGAGGGGCACACATTTTTCTTGTACGAGGGATGTTCAATGAATTCTCATATTTAGAATAATTATTCCATTGATGACACCGTTTGAGGTTATACGAGGGGTTGTTCATAAGCATCCAAAACGACAAAGAAAAACTTTAATAATCTATTTGAGACAATTTTATTTTTCGACGTAGTTTCCTTCTACCTCGATGCATTTAGTCCAGCGCTTCAACGATGCCGCTACACCATTTCATGAAAATCTTCAGCCACCTAACCATTTCTTGAGATTCGGGAATAAGTGGAATCGCACGGGGTCTGATCTGGGGAAAGGGGGGGATGCGGTAACAATTCGAACCGCAATTCACGGAGCTTGGCAACTTCAACCCTTGAACAGTTGCGTAGTCGTGATGGAATAAAACTTTCTATTGTGTTAAATGAGGCCGTTTCTTTCAGATTTCTTCACAATTTTTTTGCGGCAAGCTTGCGTAATACTCTCCATTTATTGTTTGTTCTCTTTGCAAATAATCCACTATAATAATCCCTCGAACGTCCCAAAAAACGGTCGCCATAATTTTGCCAGCCGACAAAACCGATTTTGCTTTCTTCGGCGCAGATTTTCTGTTCTCAGTCCACTGCTTGGATTGTTCCTTTGTTTCAGGAGTACAAGTACAAGTGCTTTTGGTTTACAGTGTGCAAACGTTACGTTAGTAACAAAAAAAAATTCTATCAGTTCTAATAAATTCAAATTTGGCGTTCTACTTGCGGAAAGATGGTAGAATATAATGTAATAAATTTTGTTTGCCTATCTTTTTTCTAAGTTCGTCATTTCGGCCAGTTATCAATCAGCCTGGTAAATAACAAATTTCTAGACATTTCTAACCATTAGTGTATTGATATCCTACGTTAACGATAAGTGAAATGACTGACACGACAATGTTGAAGAAAATCGAGCACCGCGTTGTGATTAATAAGATACACGTTGATAATGAAGAGTTTGGGGCTATTGTGGAAGCGGATTCATCGCAAACCACTTCCGAGTTAGCTGCAGACTGCGATGTTAGTGATGAAACTGTTTTAATTCACTTGAAGCAAATTGGGAAGATTAAAAAGCTTGAAAAGTGGGTACCTCAAGAATTGACTGAAGCAAACCGACAAACGCGGCTCGACTGCTGCGTAACATTACTAAACCGGCACAATAATGAAGGTATTTTAATCCGAATCATTACCTGTGATAAGAAATAGATTCCTTACGACAATCGAAAGCGCTCAGCGCAATGGTTGCATCCTGGCCTGCCAGCCAAATCAAGCGAAAATTCTTATTAAAATGTTATTGTATGCGCTTGGTGGACTAGTGCCGCTATTATTTATTAAAGGTTTCTCAAACCTGGCCATACTATTACGGCTAATGTCTATCATTAACAATTGTAAACCATGATTGAAGAGCTAGCAGCCAACCAATCTAGGCTGGTTAATCGCTCCACACCACTACTGCTTCACGACAACGCTGTACCACATACTGTGCAACGAACGGCTACCAAATTAAAGGAGCTTCAATTGGAAAGTCTAAGACATCCTCCGTATTCCTCGGACCTTGCTCTAACAGAACAGAGCAGAACATAAAAAATATCAACCCCGATGAGGCAGTCCAATTCGCCTTCAAAGATTGCACTGATTACCATCCGACTGGTTTTTTTTAGTTAAGCGATCAATGAACTTACCTATGAAATGAGATTGCATAGAAAACAATGGTTCACACTTTGATTAATTAAATATATTATATTAAAAAATATTCGACTTTTTGTTCCTCCCTAACAAAACGCCAATTTCATGTGTAAGGACCGATAATATATTCCTTCATTTCTGTATGTATTGATTCAACAAGGCAACACAAGTTCCAACACGCGTTTCCTTCTGCAGATCAGCCTAATCATGAGAAATACATTTTTCTTATTATTTTATCTTCTTGATTTGGCACAAACGAGGCGAAATTGCTAGTAAGGCAATGTTAAACCGTGTTTTCCTGGGCAGTTTAGATCGAATCGGCTTCTACCATTTCTTCTAATTTAATGTTATTCACCTGTGTGGGCGGTCTTCCACGTGGTTTGTCCTTCAAATCAAGGCTTCCACCATAAACGCGTCTAAATCTAAATCACACGGTGCTTTCATTAACAGTTGACCCTCTCCAAATGCAACATTTCGAGCCTCAGTTGCGCTTCGGAACGTACGTAACGCGATTTCGACGTCGTCTACGCCGCTACTTTATACAAAAGTCACTAGAATTTTCGAAGTATCCACCTTTCATGTCTAAGCTAAATAAAAAGAAATCAACTGGAAGTTTATAATCGAATGTCGTACAATTTTTAAAATGACGCGTGAAAAAAAGTTTCAATCAAAAATCTCAAACCATGACAGCAGGGTTTGAGATTTTTTGATTTATATATCAATTCGAAGTACCCATTACAATAAAACGGCAATTTCATTTTATTTAATGGCATCTGATACAAATTTTGTTTTTAAAAGAGTGTTGTTTTGTTTTTAAAAGATAATAATTTCATCAGAGGTTCCAGATGGCGAGCTGAGTCTCAAGACTCGTAAGATTTGGAGTCGATGGGGGAAGTGGGGTGAGTGTTCCGTGACGTGTGGTGAGGGAATGATGACGAGGAAACGCGTTTGCGTCGCCGGACGCTGCGCCCCTGGCGAGCTTGAGGAGCAACGTCGGCCGTGCTATCGGACTCTGTGCTACACTGCTGCTATATTCGAAGAGCACCGCGATCAAGACTAATTAACGGGAATATATTTTAATACCATTGATGTGTCATTTAATTTCCCGCATATAGTTTCATTATTCATATGATTTTCACGATTATCATACTTCATCATCGCCATCATGCGCAGTCAGATGCCTATTGCGGGACTATCACACTAGCTGCGTATCATAGGACTTTCAATGATTTACTAGCCTAGCGCCAGTAAAATTCAATATAAAAAGGACTAACGGTATAAAACGAACCATTAATACGTCGGCAGGATGTAACAATATTTTTCACCTATTTCTTCTGCTTTGTAATTTTCAGCCAGGTTTAAGAGCATGTATTATGTGTATGTGTGATTTTTACCTATATCTTCTGCTTTGCAATTTTCAGCCAGGTTTAAAAGCATGTATTATGTTAATGTGTGATTTTTTCCTATTTATTCTGCTTTGTAATTTTCAGCCAGGTTCAAAAGCACGTATTATGTGTATGTGTGATTTTTACCTATTTCTTCTGCTTTATAATTTTCAGCCAAGTTTAAAAGCATGTATTATGTGTATGTGCGATTTTTACCTATTTCTTCTGCTTTGTAATTTTCAGCCAGGTTTATAAGCATGTATTATGTGTATGTGCGATTTTTACCTATTTCTTCTGCTTTGTAATTTTCAGCCAGGTTTATAAGCATGTATTATGTGTATGTGTGATTTTTACCTATTTCTTCTGCATTGTAATTTTCAGCCAGGTTTATAAGCATGTATTATGTGTTTGTGTGTTTGTTTGAATTACAACATGGTAAAGAATGTGTACACCTCCACACCATACACCTAGACACTAACTGTAACGTAGGCGCTCATTATTCAGTTGTGTTCAATTCTTAGAACAGTATTGTTTGAAAATCAACAACTTAGTGTCACTGTATCAACGCAGAAAGGTAAACATGATTTTCCATAGAATGTACGGTTAAAATTAAACCCCTTACTGTAAGTGTCTTACACATTTGAAAGTTATAGATGGAGCAAGAATGTATAGTAATTTCGTGTCGCTTTTGTTTTTTATATCCTTAGTTCAAACAGAAAGTAAGTACCTAGGCTATACTATTTTTGACGGCTTTTTAGCTTCATTAAGTACGTGTACATACATACAATTTCATTATAATAATATAATATAAAAATATCTGTGGACTTATCACACCACGTCAGCCTACTCCTGCGCTGAATACCTTATATATATTTAAGATTTTTATTTTCGAATGCATATAAACATCAACCTCTGGCGTAACACTCGGTCGGTTACAAACCGAGCCAGCCGGATGTCAAGCATTTATAGTTTTAATTTCTCTCCTTTTTCATGATATTATAAGTCTAGCAATGGCACCGGGATTCATCCACGTAACACCAGCCCTATTAGCCCGTGGCTAACGAATGTAGCAGTCATACACAAATATAATGCCTCTAGGTTTATTATATTAAAACAGATTAATTTCCCTTGGTTTGTTTGCTAAATATTTGGTGCACCAATGTGCAACCACCACGGTGCAGCCATGTTTCGTGTTTGTTGTTTTTCAAATCCCAAAATAATTAATGCCAGTGCATCTAGTGCAGGTAGCTAGTAAAAAAGTATAGATGTCATTATGTTGTATCTAGGAGAATAGATAACGGTTACTATCACCTCAGATATTTGTGGATTGATACATAGCTCATTGATACATCATCACCGGGCGTAAACTATTAAATAACTTTAATCATCAAATTTGGTCAGTAAGATTATTTTATAGATTTATTATATATCATAGAGTAGACGCGGGTAGTGAAATATGTTTCTCACTTCAAAAGTGAGAGGCTTCCATAAAGACTTCCAACCTCTGAAAGTTTGTATGGAAGTCCCTCATTTTTATGTCAGAAAAATATTTTTATTGTATAGGGACATACGATTAACCTTTTTTACGACTACAGACGGGGGGGGGGGGTGAGGGGACCCAGTCACTTCGGGCAAGATAGTAATAGTTATTTTTGATAATCCTAAGTTTAAGGAGGGAGGGGGTCTATCCGCCTTCTTTTACACAATAGAAATACTTTTTAGGAATGTCCGTAGAATGAAATTTAAAAGGACATCATTCTTTTTATATTGTATTATAGGGCAAGAAATGTGCAACAGAAGCCTTTCGAGGACTACCGTCTATAGACAACCAAATGTTATGCAGATGCGTCAACCCCCTTTTCCTTTCTTTCTCTTCTCCAATGAACTAAGGGTTTCTCACTAATAGCATGGAACGAGGCAGATTTACTATTAAATTATTTACTTTAAATCAACGTAGAATAGTGCGAGAGGTGTATCTTTGTAACGTGGCTTAATTAAGGCATTATACCTGCATATAGGAAGTTCAAAATACAATTAGAATATACTTTTCAACTCGGCGGTATCCATCAGTCAATTTTTTTTTATTACCAAATAATTATTATTCACTCATTGTAGCATATATAGAAATAAAGCCGAAGGATAATGTTAATCAGCCTCAAATCAAGATGCCTGTTAACGATATCGTGCAAACACCCGATTCCTGGGAATCTAATCCGCAATTGAAGTCCTTGTGGATATACAAACCAGCCTCTTTGGTAAGTTAAAATAGACATAGCATATTTTTTATGTAGTAAAATGATTTCTTTCTTCAAAACACATTTTTATAATTTATAAAAATTACTGTCTGAACACCATCAATTAAATGTACCACTGCGCAGGTTCAACCCCAGCCCCACCATGGTTCAAGGCCTTGTCGTGGCGGTGGGGCTTAGTAGCCTGCGCTGAACACAGGCGAAGCCAATTGAACCGAGGGAGATCTCTGCACCCTCATAAGAAGAGGGGGCTAAAGAGCAGGAGGATGAAGTGCTCTCGGTACCCCTCTTATAAGAGAGGGGGACCAAAGAGCAACAGAAGGAGGATTTGCACACGGGGCAATGGGCGAGGATGGTAACCTCATCCTATTGCACTGTCAAAGTCATTGGGGTTGTCCTGTAATGTGGGACAAACCCATCTGTGAAAGTGAAAACGGTCCTTTAGGGGCTGAATGGCTGTCGAAGTGCCCTGACGATTTTTTGTTCCGGGGCACCTCACTAAAGGCGACACTGAGATCACTGGCGGTGGTTCTTGTGGTCCCACGGGCCCTAGAATGCGCCGCGAGCCTCACACATCACTGGACCCCACCCAGCGCCAATGAAGTCCCGGAAATGCTTTTCCCCGCGCCAACGAAGAATACAGTTCAACTCTAGAGAAATCTAGAACCGGCGTAAGGAACTCAGGGGGTTTCATCAGGAAATTAATTAAATGTATATAAACATACAACAAAAATTAGAAATTAAAATTATATAAAAAATATTATTACACGGAAACAGTCTACGTAGAGCGTCTCATTGCCACGGTGTGGTGTCTGTCATAAGCTCTATTACATTATGATACACTTTACCACCGAAACGTTCTTCAACAACTTTCCCCAAATTTATTAATTAAAAGTTTTAGGACGCCTTCTGCGATCCAATTGTAGGGGCGTATACTATTGTCTCTGATAGAAATTATTTAATCTGCTAAGTACGAGTACATCTAGTTTATGCCTTTTCCTAGTGTTGCTACCGTGAATATTATTTTTCATATTAAAGTCATACTACAGGACATTGTCCAAAATGTATGGAGAGTAAAGAGTCAGTATGTCGATTTCATTACATCTCCAAGGCTATCTCTAGTAAGAGGTAGTGATATGCTGCATTACAGCAGAATTGGGCCGGCACGATCGGGGAGATACCCCTCGCTCGCATGATACCAGCAGTAAAGTGACATCTGCGGTGTCGCGTTTTGCGCGCTTCTTGAGAACAGTGAATTGGGCTTGGGTTAAACCAGCACTTACTTCTATATATTGGAAGTCAACTTTACTCTGTGAATCGAATTTCAGGCACTTCATGAAGCTAGCGGCGATGAATCCCAAAATGTGGTTTTCAAACCTCCATACGTAATAACAAAGCTAACAAAACCTTTACGTTATTCCATCGATCCATATTTTAAAAAGGTAATGTATCTAGAGTTAAATAATATTTATACTACCTAAAATTTTTGGTCTTTGGTGACATGTGGAATCGCTCTCACCGGTGCTGGGTGTGTGGAGCCGAATACTAACTAAGAGTGCTCTCAGTGCCGCCTTCGGTGAGGGTCCCTGAAGGAACCGATAACCGATCTTCACATATACGTTACCACAAGACAACACCAAAAACTTTGAGACAGGGCAGTGAGGTGAGGTGCCCATCCTGACCCACCTCCTCCGCCTGCTCTTTAGTACTCTCTCCCTTCAAGAAAATTGGAATTCTATATTTTTTCTTTTCCCTTAGGCAGTTTCAAAGACAGGGTCCACACAATTTTCTCTCTCGCAAGGTATTCTTAGCGACCTCCGTACCATAGCGAAAGACTTATCTGACGATGATGATGATGGTATGTCCCGCATGGCTCCGATCTCTCAAAAAATAATTTAATAATTACATTACATAGTCTACATGTGTATACCCTTGATAATTACATTTTTCTAAACCATAGTGTAGCAACGTACTTCTCTGTAGTGAACATAGTTTACAAAATACACATTGTAGCGGTTCATAAAATGCACTTACCTAAATTTCAAATATACCTACCTATATACAGTACACACAGTCTCCTAGTAAATACACTTACCTAAATTTCAAATATACCTACCTATATACAGTACACACAGTCTCCTAGTAAATACACTTACCTAAACTTCAAATATACCTACCTATATACAGTACACACAGTCTCCTAGTAAATACACTTACCAAAACTTCAAATATACCTACCTATATACAGTATACACAGTCTCCTAGTAAATACACTTACCTAAACTTCAAATATACCTACCTATATACAGTACACACAGTCTCCTAGTAAATACACTTACCTAAACTTCAAATATACCTACCTACATACAGTACACACAGTCTCCTAGTAAAAACGTCTGTGTCCTACGGATGGGCAGATAGACATAGATATGACGCAACTGTAAAGGTTCCGTTATTTCCCATTTAGCTACAGAACACTAAAAACCTACCTACCCAATTTCACACAAACAGTACTCATAATCTGCCAGTGAAACGGCTATGACATACGGATGGACGGAGGAATATGACGAAACTATATGGACGGTCAGGCGAATATGACAAAGCTGTAACAGTTCCTTAAAAAGGGATTTATCTGGATATTTGTAGGTGCGGACGTAATGGAGGAATTCTACAAAGTTCTTTGTATTTATATTTACTCTTGTTTATGGTTCAGGTGGATTTTGAACCTTTTGAGCGTCGTCGAAGACCAGTCATGCTTTTAACTTTTAGAAAACTTGGCATTATCCCAAGGATAAAGGTAATATTTTACTAAATACCAACGACTTACACAAATACAACTTAAACCTAACATGTATGATTTTAAGTCGTTTTTACAATGCAGATTCTATTTAATAGATGTGCACAATTAAAACATATTTCCTTGAAATATCTACTTTACGCGTATGTGTTTATGTTGTTTTTACAAATTGAACAATTGGACAGTTCCACATCTTTTATATGGACAGTTTCGAAGCGTTCACTGTATATCATGTTGGTATCCCAAATAACTACTAAGCCAAAATGACAAATATTCTGTTAATAGCATTTCAGATGTTTTATGGCATAGGGGAACGAGTTAGCAATCGGAGCTGTTTGGTCACTGCCAGCGCACATTGACATCCGCACATATAATGGGCATACACATTGATTGCTCTCCTTTCCCTATCCTCACCGCGCAACAAATACCTGAAACATAGTATTTAGTAATTCAGTACCGCGCTGTAAGGCGCAGCGTGAGGGCGCGCGTGCCACCCTTGCTCATGTGACGTATCGCAGTGTAGTATACATTATTGTACCTATAGCAGTGACCTGAATTATGCATGCACTGTTCCTGGCATGATCTAGCTTGACACAACGCACGTCGCACTGAGGAACATAATAGGAAATATCATTTGAACATTGATAGTAAGAAGTATTCCTCTTACTAACTACATTTTCTTAAGAGTATGGACATAAGAGGGTATATAATTATGTCTACCTAACCGAAATTCGGCCATGTCGGCCGTCTTTATAGAGACTTGCCAACTGCGTAGGACATTTTAGTGAAGTGTAGACGGAAGTGAACTCTCTATTCCCTCATTCTCCTATTCTAATGGAACAGGCGCAGGACCGAGGAATTAATTCTCCGTGACATGGGAGAGGAACACAAACTACTTCCAGATTTTCGAATGTTATAAGAGATTGCAACAAGCCAATAATACTTTGGTGCAACCCGAGACTCTAACCCGGGACCTCAAGATTGTGGTTGCACATGTTTTTTTATAATGTATGCAGAATAAACGAGCAATCGAAGCCTTAAAACTACTACCAACGCCCATGAACATCAGAATAATTATGCTGAAGCGTTGGCCTCCTTTTCACCTCCCCCAATGGGCCACCGGCTAATAATAAGCCACACGACACGCGACACATTATGGCGGTATCAAGTGACCGAGAGGTACCTCCTCGGTCGTGCCGTCCCAGATCATTTGCATAGGGGTATGTAGTGTCATGCAACATGCATGCATTTAGTCTTATAGGTACTTGACTTACTGCTAAGGTAGATGGATAAAATATTATATATGATTGGGCATTATCTTCGAAGATTCTGATGATGAATTTTATCCAGACTTATATCCCTAAAGGAGAAGTTTAGTAGCAAATACATTTATAAAAGGTTAATAGTAGAGTTCTTTGCCAAACATCTTCGTTCTTACCGTAACACAAATCTAAACGGCCTACCAATTGGTTCGGCTCTATTGTTATTATACTTGGAGTAAGAATATATTTGCAAATAGGTGTAGGTGTCAACACATGATTTTTTATTCGTTATTTTATTCCGATCTGAAGAAACTTTGGAAAATTTGCTTTTATGTACTTAGCACGAAAACGTTGGTAATTTTTTTCTTAAGCAAGCCGTTACTCCGGGCTATTTATAAAAAAATTTACAGGAATCTTTAAAGCAGCCCCAGAAGAAATAAATTTACTAAATTCCATAGTTGTTAACAGGTGCCGCCAGTTCCGCCTCAGGCGCTGGAAGTTGCTGAACTTCAGTCACCATACAATGATTTGAATAGTGTTTTCCCCGAATACTCTGGGGTTTTCCCGTAAATGGTAGTCAATCTTTAGTGTCCATAATATCTATACAATAAAAGTTCACAAATGATAAATACATCATAATTTTAGTTGATACACAATCACTGTAAGTTTCTTGATAATATTATGTAATCTAATCTTCTATAAATAAATTTAACATTCTTTTGGATTTTATTTTATATAAGTAACCCTGATCTTTCTTAAACCCTGACAAAATTTTAGGAAAATTATATGAATGATGGAAGTATGACGACTCAGTAGTTACTATAAATTCTGCTTTAATGAGAGAGCAAACTATGTATTTTCACATTGGGCTGCCTGCAGTTCAATTTTTTCATTCACAGAACTTTGGAGTCTCTCATCATGTAGGTCCAGAATATATCGAAACCATTGAGCCAAAATTTTTAGCCATTAAATTATAGTTTATTAATACTCAAAGAGCAATGCATTCCTTTTCACTAATGTGTAAGAAATACAAGATTTTTTTCGTTAATCAGCTTTCAAATTTATTTGTGAAAGGTTAAATTAACATTGTAACAGGTTAGAAATAATTATAACTAACAATCTGCCCCTGAATAATAGGGACCAAATTATACGCTTAAACCTTTTTCAGGAATAGTTCTATTTATCGGTTAAAGCCGCATGAAAATCCGTTCAGTAGGTTCTAAGACAGACAGCTTCTAGAGTAGAAGTGAGGTTGATTCTTGAACAACATTCCTTCGTTTAGTTTTTTTGGAATTTGTCGGTGATAATATTATTTACCTGACATGTAATTTGTGATTATCAATGGAGAGATATAACTAGACTGAGCAACACATAAAACGTATTGAATCCAAACGATTAATATTAATTCATAAAAAGTGTACAATACGAACTGACAAGCGACTGTAAATACTGTCAAGAGTGACAGTGTCATCTGTCACTCAACTGCAGAATGTTATCAAGTAAAAAGTACTCAATACTGAATTATCTACTAAATCTACAAAATACGTCGCACTTTCTACAAATGATTATTATACAAATCGGATCGTTACATGTGACACTCGGCCGTTTCTTTGTTTATTAACGCAGGGTAACACATTTACGCGTCCTCACTGAATACTCACAATAACCACCGCGAGTGCCGTCAGTGCCGCCATTGGTGACGTGCCCCGGAACTACAAAACATCAGGGAATCTCGACGGCTAGTCAGTCCCCTAACAGCCCGACGCCTTCTCCACAGAAGCGTTGCCCCGCACTATAGGATAACCCACCAACTTTCGGCCAGTGCAATGGAGTCTATAAATGGTCAGGTACTGGCGCAAAGATGTGTTATTATTGCTGCACCCATGTTCCCTTATAGTAGATGAAGGATTCTGATTCGGATCAAAAATAAGAGTGAAATTCCAACTTTCGAATCAATGTGATCAATTAAGCTCTGCTTCATGTTATCTTTCCTATTTCTTCATCCTAGCCTTATCACGATTCTATATCAGGTGATATTGGGTTTGGCTAACTAATCTTGAGGACCTAACAAGGAAGTCATTTTTACACAGAGCGACTGACATCTGACTTCGACAACTCTGAAATGAAACCAGTTCTTAGATTAGGTCGAATTCGAATTCACGAATTCAGCTTTCCTCTCGATATTTTGCTTCACCGTAAGAGCACTCAGAAAATATATGTTAGAAAAACTCATCAGGTTTTCTGGTCTACAGAATGTGAGCCGGCATCGCTAACCATTGGACCACCGAGGGTGTCTCCTTTTTATACTGTATTTAATAATTTCTGTGCAAGATCTATTTCTGCGTACTGACAAACGAGTTAACACATGTCAAATAAGACTTGCCTTGAACTATTACTTACTATCTTACACACGTGCAAAATTATAATTTGGTATGTAAGTAGAATCTAAAATATTTAGCATCTTGAAAAGATGCGTAAATCAGAGCAGAGGGAAAGATGGATAACACTAAAATGCGAGAAGAGGATAACGCGCTAATTGACTTTTACTTTCGGTTTCGGTTTAAAGATATTTTTATTCGCATAAAGAATTTACACATTTCACCCTAAACGAGAAATTAACAAAACATTCAAAACCAAAAAAAATACATGTATACGAACGTGCTACTTAAAAATAAGTTTTACGATATTCGAATTACCAGTTGCAATTACTTGTGCCTATTATAGAGGTAGAATTGACAACATGTTCCAAAACTGGTAGGTAGATAGGTATTTACAGTTTTGTATTGGGACATGTAAAGGGAGAGGAGATATGAAATAAAATTTGCTGGCAAAATCCGCAAACAAATCCTTAGTGAGGAAAAATGTGTGGCTAAGTAGTAAATATAGCGAAATACTATGACTCTGTTAATGTTATGACACCGAAAGTACACAAAGTAGCATTCCCTACCTAATTTTGGTAGAGAAAACAAGGCTAAATGTGTATTCAGTACAAGTATATCGCGTGCATTATTATGATCATGCCCAAGTTTTACAGTTTCGCTATTAATCTACACATACTAATCCACTATTCCCCTATTCAGTTATGCACATGGAGACTTCTTGTAGTGTTGTTCTAGCAGAACTTCGCCCACGGCGACCATCTCTATAGAGACGAGCCAACTGTAACAAATTATAGTGCATAAGTGTCTGCGCAGGCACAAGTGCACTCCTTGTTCCATCGTCCTCTTATTTCGATAGGACCGTAGTCCAACACGACCGGAGAAAAACCAGGCGCAGGACCGACTGCTTAAAGTGCTCTCCGAGGCAAGGGGACGCAACACCACCAACTTCTATACTCCGGATATAACAACATTATTAGAAATCGAAAAATAGCGGTTGCGAACCAAAGTGTTATCGAGACTTTTCAATTTTATCCTGATTAAGAGTCCCGGAAATTGAAAAATTCCTCACGTCTGTGGCTGAACATGCTTCGATACCTCGTGACGTACCTGATGGGTACTTAGGTGATGCCTACGAAAAGCGCTTGGCTTCAACCTTCACACGACGAACATGGCGAAGAACTCATCGCCTTACAACGTGACAAGTAACATAAAAAAATCGGGTAGGCACATAAACGAGATGGCATGGCAACATAGGCTAGCACTCTCTCCCAAACCTTCTGGTCACTACAGAGAGTTATCAAACGTGACATTATAGCAGAGATATTTTTCTTTGTTTCGTGGGGATATACATTTCTACTCTATCACCGGCCCTGCGAGCGAACACCCCGCGGGTGCCATCGGCCTGCCTAAACCGAGCTGCACCGTATCTGTCAGAAACAGTTTTTTTTTTGACGCAGGGAAACGCACTTATGCGCTGCACCCGCCCAAGCCATTGGTGTGTGGGGATCGCAGTACATGCCAGTACCGAATACCCACTAAAACCATTACAGGTGCTGTTAGTACCGTATTTGGTGAGGGGCCTTGGACCTACAAACCATCAGAGCACCTCGACGGCTTATCAGTCCTTTAAAGTACCTCCCTGCGCGGTGCGCAGAAGCACCTGCTCCTCTTGCTGTTCAGTGCCCTCTTATTATAATATTTTTGAGACATCAAGACATCAATATGAAAGTTTGATTTATGTTTATTACTATTTTATGAGCATTTAACTTATTTAATAATAATAATATCCGTGGACACACCACTTTGGCCTAGGCCCTATACCTTGACACGGTACTTATACTGCAAGGACTCATGGTACTAGACAACGGAAATATGTTTATTATCCTTTATATTTTTGAGAAAATTTATATATTTAAGATTTTTATTACAGAAATACATAATAATACTTATTACATGAAACATCCATGATCTAGGGAGGTTTCGTATCCGCGACCCCTGGATTCCAACGGATTCCAACATGACGACTAAACACCACGTTACCAACTGTGCCAGCCGATCGTCTAATGCAAAGAGCAGCCCCTCGGTTAAATTCGCTTAAGGTGTCTGGGTTCACCATAGGCTACAGAGCCCACCGCCGCAACATAGTATGAGCTGTAGTGAGGATAGCAAAGATGCCAAAAGAACATCGAAATGGCTTGAGCAGATCCCTTATCTAGATGACCCAGACAAAGTGGAAAGCCTTGCCGACACTTTGGAGGCACAGAGCTCGCCTACCGTGTGTTTACCGACTCAAGAAGCAATCGTTACGGGAATACATAAGCCAAGAGAACTGCGCAAGCAACCCTGCTACGGAGCAATACACAATTTATCAAAGAGTTCTTTTAGTAACTGAATAAAACTTTGGCTTTATTATATTAGTATAGATAAATGGAGCTAAATTTGCAGCGTAATCAGTAGACGTAGATACATAAATGGGGTCAACGAATACATCTGAAAATTCTTATTCTCCGTGGCTATATTGTAAAGTGTTATTTGCAACAAAAAAAAATCCAGCAATATTACGGCCGTAATGGAGGCTTTGAGAGCTTGAATACCGACAGGCTAAGAATTTTATCTTCATGTCTTTCTATTTTACGTAATTAGGCAAACAACAGTAGAAACACATACACAATCTGTGTATTTAAAAACTTTAAGTACTGCTTTGTGTGGTGTACATTTCGATAACTCTAAATATTTTTCACCCATTGAGTTCGATAATAAAAAAGAACGGCTGTTACGATGTTTGTGGTCGAACCCCTTTGAAGCCTCTATACCGATTTTTTAATATTTTTTGTATATTTGGTTTTGGTATGAGGACAGTGATTCAAGGATATTTAAAGTCGCCTTTAATTTTCCTTTGACCTAATGTTTTCAAAGCGAAATGAATAAGATAGTAAATAGAATGTCCCAAAAACTAGTAGGCTCTTCATGACACGAATCCCACTATGTGAGATCGTATCAGTTATGGTGCGGCGGCCTGCTACCGCCAGCCCTCGATGATCGTCCAGTCTTCTGAGAGAACTTGTGACGTTGTCGCTGTCGGAGGGGTTTTTAACATTATTCATTGAGTTGTTGAATAATAGAATATCCTTATAATCCTTTATAACTATTATATACATGCTCATATCGGGATATATCTCTTCTGTCTGCTGGACATCTTTTCGACTCCAAAGCTAGTGCCGTCGCCTGATAGGTACTCATGGCAATCCACTGAAGCTCTACTGGACTTCTCTTCGCTTCCACAGCATAAGATCGGCGAAAAATGTCCCAAAATCTACTGCGAATACGAATTTTCGTATATAAAGACGCGTTGTTCTACCGGTACAGCCCGTGTACTCTTAGTTATTAGTATAAAATATGTAGCCTTTTTATAAGCATAGGAGAACATAAAAGCAGAGGCCTCAAAGATCACACACATACACTTGCAATCCATATGACCTACAGGTAGAAACAAATTAAATATCATGCTTCGGAAACTCCGCCCACCTCTTATCCTGACAAAGAGACATACTATTTTCATGGAAAGAAAATTCCACGAAAGACACTCGTTAAGAATACTGGACTGAACATGCAATTGTTTAATAACGTACAAAATAATTTGTAAGAGGTAGTGGTACATTGCATCCAAATTGGGCCGCTACGGTCGGGGAGTCAAATCTCGCTCACATGATAGCTATGCTGCCCTTCACCGGAAACTCATAGACAGCCGGTGAAGGAAGGCTACAAATCTGCATGATATGCAGATCAGATCGTAATGGGTGTCAATAGTCACCCAATGGCACCGCTGCTCGTTTGTCCAGCTGAAATATCGGTTTCAACAATATCATCTACGCTATAGATGCGCTCATGCATAAAGCATAAATTTTAACATTCATGTGTATATTTCCGCAAAGTGACGCCCTGATTCTACATATTACACACAATATTATCAATTTCATGGTGTAGAAGGCTTTGGAAAAACGAATGAATGGAACGATGTTAGACCAGCTGAGCATACACCGGATGACAACATTGCATGTGTTTATTTATTATGGACTTTATTGAAACTTTGGACGAGTTGAACATTCACAGTACAGCGGTGTTTATGTGAACAGGGACTTGTTTTTATTGTGATGTGTAGTGATAATTTCGTTATAAAATGGAGAGTGCCAGGAAAGCGTTGCGGTATCTGCGAATTATGAAACTGATTATACTTAAGGTAGGTAGTAAAAAATATGAGAATATGAGAGCCAAGTGTAACGTTATTCGACATCTATGTCTCACAGTTACAACAATATCTTGCTCGAGCTAAAGATTCGACCTTGCTAGTTTTTACCGTCAAACTAAGTACTGGCTGGACCAAAAGTCCGTTAATATCTGATAGAATTATAAAAAACTAATCTCATTTAATATATGTATTCTGAAAGTACACTTGTTTTTGGACGATGTGAATTTTGTGGATCAAAAATCACATCGTCCATATGCGATCGTTCACTTTTTACACCGCTGCAACCTGGAGAGGAAATTCTCAATGACAGACGAACGAGTGTGGCTTTAGTGTGAGGCTTCAATTCAGAAGAATAGCCAGGTAACCGGTAAAAACATTTTTTATAAGGTATCCTTAAAGGAAAAACTCCATTAGTTATAAGCCCGAGGTGGCCAGTTAATTATAGATAAAGTTTCGGCATAAGTTTTGAATCCAATGAATAGTTCCTAGTAAAATAGATAGCTTATAATAGCTCATTTGACTATTAGCATCATGGTCATAGAGTACGCAAGGTCCCTCGTATCTCAACTAATGCGCGGTAGCTAAAGAGGCCTCGGCACTGACCCGAATATATGGCTCATGGACGGAACCATCACCGGGTTGCCCGTGTCTCCGTGAGCCTCTCATGGATGAAAGACCTCGCACGCGGTAGTTCAAAATAGCTTAACCGGCTCAGCGGTATCATTTGAGCTATGCAAATCCTGGATCGTTTTGACAGCAGTCGGTGTCGTTCCAACTGTTATAAGTCGATCGTGTGTGATGTTGTCAGTCTTGAAGAAGGGTGTTTCGTTCGTTAGCACATATTTCGCATGCTTCCCTGAGGGCGTCCGCGTTTCCCTATAGAAAATTTATATTCATGATAGAAATACTAGAAACAGTTACAAAATCTAGTTTGTACCAGTTCATTGACATAGCAGGGTAAATAATTTCTTGTATGGCCATGTATACGCTTCTACATTAAATATGATTACAGAAAACGGACAAAAATTTTGAATTAATAAATTGGAAAAAAAAGCCAGCCACGTGCGTGTCGGGCCACGCGCAATTATTACCGTAGTTTTTACAACAACGTGTTAGTCGGTCAGTCTGAGTCAGTCCGAGAGTTCCATACCATGCTCTAACTGAAAGTCACGCCATAACTACCTAATTTGACTTTACTTAATGAAAAATAATTGTACGTGATAACTTTTTTTTGAGCCTTCCATAGAAGTAAAGCCATTTCAAGATAGTTTCATTTTTCACTTCGATATATACATGCAGTGTGCACTTCTGCCGTGGTGTTTTAATTTTTAACTACAACCTTGTAGTTGATCGAGAGGGACGGGGGCCGGGGCTCACTTGACTAACGAAAATTGGAATTCTAAAGCTAAAGTCGCGAATGGTAAACTAAATCTAAAAACGATCTTCCCACACGCCGAATACTCTAAGATGAACCAACGATACTCCACACGATGGAAGGATAAAAAAAGCAATGCTTTATAGCAAATATGTAAAGGAGATAAAAAAAAACAATATTTTATTTTTACACTTAATCGCCTTGACTAACATGACACGCGACGTAATGGAACTACATAATCTATATGCTGTGGAGTATCGTTATAAGTTATAAAGGTATATACTTTTAATAGTAGATAATATTAGTTTAGGATTTATATTGATTTAATTGCCTTTGCCGTGTACTATTTTAGAATGATCGAGCTTCACAATCCAATGTTGAGCAATTATTTAGTCTCGCTCTGCTATGAGAGTGTGGCGCTTCAGTGGACACGACCCAGCACAGCCTGGAGGTGTGTCCTAGATGGGCCGGGCCGTACAGCACTACGACCTAGCAGCGGCGCTGGGAGTGTTGGACCTCTCTCTCTCGAATGTGAACTACTCAATGCTCGATAGCGACAGGTCCTGGGAAGCGATGGCCTCTTTCTGTGAGACGGTCATGTTCCAGAAGGAGGCCGCGGAGCGGGCCAGAGAAGAGGAGGTGGAGAATGGTCCGTACCGCAGACGACGGGTGGGAGATCGGTAAAGGCGCGACGCGCAACTTATGCCGCCTCCTAAGATGGGACCCAGGTTAAAGATGGGAACCTGGCTCTGTACGTTCCTGGTGGTGCAGTGGGCAGATCGAGTCTGTCGGATCAGACTCCTTTTTGGAGAGATCCGGTCCCTCTGGAGGGGCTGGCCAGTCGCCGAGGTGCCCTGTAGCCTTTTTATAGGCGCCCGATGGCATCCGTGGGGTTTTAGTGCGTATTTGTCAAGCCGCGAGTCCATCTGATCCCAACAAGGTCTGATGGCACATAAATGCATTTCCCCTCGAAATAAAAAAAAATCTGGCCATAAATACTGCTACAATAAAAGATGTCGCATTTGAATTTGGAATCTGTCATATTTATACGGTTCTTCGTTGTGTTGTCTCATTTTGGCGTCAATTACATTGTACAATATTTTGCGATATTGAAATGGAGTGTGGTGATATATAGAACAAAATGGTTATATATAATATAAACAGAATATATAAAACAGAATGATTAAGTAGGCCAAATGCAAATTTTAATAATCTCCATACACTTGGTAGTTGTCAAAGGTTTGCTTGCCGGGCTATTGATAGGTACAATGAGACTTCCTCTGTTTGTGATAAAGGAAGATCTGGCCGTCCACGTAGTGTTCGAACGAAGAAGGTGGTAGTAATTCAGCAAGTGGAAGGATTCGAAGAAATAAAATTTCACGTCGGAAAATGAAGATCACCTAGAACCATGTCGTGTATTTTAAAAGAAAGAAGGAAAGAATATATTTATTTGCAATCCACACAAATTTGGAGAGATGACTTCGGACTTGCAGCCTGTAATCGATCAATTAAATATGAATATATTAATAAAAACGAAACTGTTATAAAATTGTAATTTTGTTTACAGATGAGAAAAATTTTACAATTGACCAACCTTTTAATATACAAAATTACCGTATTAATGCTCAAAGCACTAGGGAAGCTTCCCAATTAGTACACGGAGTGCAATGCTGTCCGACTTGATGACTCTTTGATGGTGTAGTGGGGTGTTAGCTATGAAGGAGTAACTAAGCCATATTGTTGTGAAAAAGGCATGAAAACATAAGGACGAGCGTGTCAAGATACCATTCTTGTGAAGGTAATTAAGCCCCTGAATTGTACCATGTACAATAACCAAGTATGGTTCTTTCAGCAACATTCGAGACCAGATCATAAAGCTCGATCCGCCCAATCTTGGTTAAAACCAAAGTTCCGGACTTGATCAATGTAGAAGACTTTCCTTCATTTAGTCTCGACCTTAATCCGCTGGATTATGATTTATGGTCAGTTTTGGAGAGTATAACTTGATCTATATGCCATGGCATTTACAGCAATCTAAACTCTCAAGCAAGATAGCAAGGGCCTCCAAATTATCATGATATTTTAGAGTCCATAAAAAGCTAATACATACGACTGGCAGTGAACAATTTCCCCATGGAGAGGGTGCATGCATCTATTGATAATTGGTCTCAATATTTAAGGGCCTCTACTGCTGCTTATGCATTGCTTCGAATAATCTTCTTATATTTTTAATTGTTTTTAATTTGTGTATTAAATTACCTCACTTTAAAAGTAATAAATGTTATTTGCAATTTAAAAATATTTTTTTCTTTGTTACAATATTTATGGACATACTAGGTATGGGGTATACTATCATCATGGTTCAAGCCTTATCGTAGCGGTGGATCTCAGTAGCCTGGGGTGAACTCAGGTGAAACTAATGGAAGGGGGATGCTTTTTGCACCCCTATTATAATAAGTAAAGGTGGCTAAAGAAAGGGTGGTGGATCGATCTTTGTACCCCTCTTATAAAAAGAGGGGACGAAAGAGCAACATCAGGAGGCGCTTTTGCGCACGGGGAAGGGTGCGAGGATCAGAACCTCACCCTATTGCACTGTCACAATGTTGATGGGATTGTCCTGTGGTGCAGGATAGCCCCCATCTATGGAGGTGGAGTCGGTCCCTTAGGAGGTAGACTAGCCGTCGAGGTGCCCTGAAGGTTCGTTGTTCCGGGGCGGCCAAAGGCGGCACTGAGTGCACTCGCCGTGGTACTTGTGAGTATTCGACACTACAATGTGCTGAAAGCCCCACGCACCGACGGAGCCCACCCAGGGCCGGTAAAGTATTTCCCCACGTCAACAAAAAAGAAGAGAAAATGAAGGTATACTCCACTATAGAACCTTTTACAACAAAATAACAAGATTACAACATTTTACGTTTTTAAATTGTAACTAAAAAATTAAAAATGTAGTAGGAAGGGCTGATTAATTCAAAACCAGACTGTGTTAAATATAAAAAAAAAACTGAAAAGAAACCATGAGGAATTAGTAGCTGCTTTTACAGTCTGTTAACAGGCCTCAACTACTAATTAGTGTTAGATATTATTAGCCTTGTTCTATTTCTTTCCGCGTCTTTCATTAATTTCTAAATTACATCTTATTTCATTGTTATATTTTAGCCTCATTTTATAATAATGAGGCAAGTTAGGGCTACATCATTCGGAGCTTTTTGACGACTAACCCCATAAACATCTGTATTGTGTATATGCATAGGTCACCTTCCATCTAATTCACGGGACACGTAATAATATGAGAAACTGAAGATTTATAACAACGCCGAACATAAAATGTAAATATGTTAGCCAGGCAACAGGCAAGTGCCTTACAAACATGTCCATCCCATTATGAGACGTGATACTTGCCGAGTCACGTCATTATTTTCTAACAAAAACAAGCACAATGCTATAACATCATTGTTTTCCATATTTATTAGCCCTAATAGGAATTGTTAATCGCATGCGTTTCTTGCGTTAAGTGTACATCAGTCAAGGTTGGGGTTTACATTGAAGGTATTCGCAAGTGTGACATGAAGTAGGATATGAAGTTTTCTTTTACCGTGGAGTGCGATGGAGTTGAATTCAATGTAGAGGAATGGATGGCATAAATCGTTGAATAGCGCTTCTATTATATTTGTGTTATTCCTTTAGGTAGAGAGGACCGAGTTATATAATTCACGGTCCTTACATGCATAATGCACGTGTTCGGTTCGTGTTCAAATACGCCGAAAACAAAGCTTTCTTACATTTTTATTTACATGAAGTAAACTTTAATAAAAACATCTGTGTGTTTTGTACAGTACTACAGTTGACAAAATTATTGTTCATTTTTTGCTGAAGGTATAACCATTACCAGGTTGGACAGCTGACTAATGCTATGTTTAGTTTTAGCCTTCGGTGGTGGAATATAGTCGAGGATTATACCTAACAAATATAAACTGTTATGTGGAATATTAGCACAATGACCGAAATAATTACTAAAGGCTACCTGTATTGGAAAGTCAAATGTTATTTTTTACACTTTGAAGAATGTTTGTATGTTTATTAAAATAATTTTAAACTGTGGTATTATTCAAGTCTTTTTAAGCTTGTCTCTGGAGTCCGTAATATAATAGTATGAAAGCGGACTTTGAGATATGTACAAAGAATTTATAAAAGTCAGTCACACAATACAATTTGTTCCAGGAATTATAACTTAAAATTCCAGTAAAATACTACTGCTTTTGTATTTTGTAGAGCATGATGTGTGCATGCGCCTTACGTTTATAAATAAGGAATAAAAGAACGAGTTTGGTGTGGAATTAAAACGCATAGAAATGGTTCCCTGCATTCGTTAGTTTATAATAAAAAGGATTTAGCAAATTTTTTGTGAATGGCTTTGTTTCGATTAGATGACCAATGGTCGTCCTATATAAAAAGTGACATTTCCGGTAGGTAACGTGATCTGGGTAATAATTGTGGTTTTAAAGATTGTTGGGTGTAAGACTGGATAACCTACAACATAATTTTTAATTGTGTCTGATAGATAATAGACATATCTATTAACTAAGAAACAATAGAAAAAACAGCTAACCAATAATCACTATTAGCTAACATAACTGTCAATTTTGTATAGGATAATAATTGCTGGTATTATTGAATCGAATCGGAAATATATGTTGGAAATTATTGAATGAAAAGAAGAATGAATTGTTGCATGCAAGAATATTCTGGGAATCCTGTAAATTTTATTTAGATTTTTCAGTCAAATATCTTAAACACACATTATCATCATATTTTTGTCATTGCCGAGCATTATTCATCGAACATGAAAAATGCTCTACAGGGAGACGAAGTCTCAGTATTTAGTAATTTAGAACATCATTCTACTCTGTTATAGTGGAATAATCCGTATGTCACCACTGACTAGTTTAAAGTGTCAGTCATTTGTCAACATTTCTAACAGGAACCTGCAGAATCCAAGGAGCACTGCTGGATCAGAATTGATAATGTTCAAGCTTAAAAGTAAGTTTGCCACAGTTTGTTTAAACTTAACCCATTACAACATAACGTCCGATAGAAACACAATTCCAAACCTTACCATAAAACAATATAAAGTTAACTGTTTTGTGTCATTTGACCAATCTCAAATATATTTGTTATGACAGAAACACTGTCAAAATATAACAAGTACAATATTACACTCGTCACTTGTCATTTTCAAAAGTGACGGCACGTGGTTGGAGTCATTTGATGTGATTCCCGTTACCGTCGGCCGAAGCACGTACTCCACGACGCCGACGACGCGATAGCCATAGCAGTCGCTAAGTCCGCCCTTGCACACAAGCAAAAACACACCCAGACACGCATCCGCAGCAAAATGCCAATAGGGCAAACCCACGGATAGCAGGTTTTAGTCGGTAGTAGGTAGTAGTTATAGCTACACGACCTGACCCGATAAACTCTTCAGGCCCCCTTGGGTCGGTTGGACAGTGCATAAATGCATTCTCTTCCTGCTAGAACCAATTCGATATACACCGCTCGTACCGGTCGAGCGTTGAAAACTTACATATAGTTACACAGCTATAAGACATATGACTGATCGAATGACAAACTCACACACCGCTTACGGAAACGAGCCCGGGTTCGAATCCGTAAGACGTGAGCTTAGATAAATGTAGAAATAAAATAACGCGATCTTAGAGAGCTCTAAAAATAAAAATAAATCATTATCACGGCTTTTAGCCGATTTGAAGCGCAAATCGACCCCACACGTCAGAGGGTGGGGGAGGAGGCCGGCCTCCTCTGACAAGCCAAACCGAAAGACGAGCTCAACTTTTCCTAAACACGTCCCGTAACATTAAACGGCATCGTGCGCGCCCCGTCCCACTAACGTGGGGAGGGGGACCGCTCGCCCTTTTCGGTCCCAAAAATAACCACGATAGGGTAATGTCCACTAAACTTCCGGTTTCCTTCTTCCCATCTGCGGGAAAGGAGGGGGGTCTGTCCCCCTATCGTCTACCTATAACCAGAAGACAAAAAGTCTTCCGTAATCAGTCGAACTGTTAGGGCTGGCCAAGTGCCGCCAATCAGTAGTAGGTCCCTCCGAAAAAAAAAAGTAATTTGATGAACAAGTAAGATTGTTTTTATCTATCGTATTTTTTTTATAATATTAACTAATCAAATCTATTTTAAAGATTGCAATATAGGCGACCTGTATAAACATAGGCTTTACATTAGGTCATCATTGATATTTTGCTTTGAATTTGAGGGCGTTCGATATATCGGACGTTATGCGTGTCGGAGTCTTAAGATGTGTAAACTGTGTGGCTTTTACAGCTTGAAGGTGCAAGAAATTTCAGCGGGTATGGAATGCGAACATGGGAATGGGGTACGGGTAGCTAGATTTATGTTGAATCACCTATTATACAGGGCGGTCAAGGATGAAGACAGTATCATGGTGAACGTGACGCCAATCTAGATCGTATGGACCGCACATTATTACAAAGTAGATGTGAATTATGACGTTTACAAAGAAGCATGCATGGGAATGTGCCATTTACACCCTTACATCTTTTCACCTTCTTCTAGGGAAGAGGACAATATACCGATTTCATCATTGAAAGGCCAACAGACTATCACTAAAATGGCTCAGCGAAAGAATAAATGTTCAGTTATTTTTGTAAAAAAGACTTAATAACATTTTACATGCACGGAATACATAAGACAAGCGACATCGAAAGAAACCCAGAACTGCAAAGATCCCTTAGAACTGCTTCGAGCTTCTTCGTTGTCATTGTTGAGGCATTCGAGGCCTGAGTTGGGCTGATGTGTGACGAGGATCAAAAGGGCTAATCGAGTAGAGAACTGTCCTCCGAAGAACATTCGGGGCCACAGCGATTACAGGATGGAATGCAATCGTCACTAACTATGAGAACTGGGCGTTGGCATCTGCTACTAGCTGGTCTCATAAAATAAGACTAAAGTTGCCATCCCCTAACACGCATTGATAGCCAGCTGCAATAATTATAGTGGTGAGGTTGATAAATGCGAACAAGCTATTCTTCTCTTCAACACTTCGTTTCATACAAGAATGCGCATGAGAATGTAAAGATGGCTAATAATTGCTTACTTGTTGGATGTGTCCACAGTGAACAGTTGGTCATTACTCATAAGAATGGATGCAAGAGAGAGATACAATATTTGCTTAAATGTACAATGTGCGTGGCTCAAAGCTTGTTTGTCGCGCATGGAACTCCACCGCATCAAGGTCAAAAACCAGCAAAACGTTTGACTGCTACATGGTATGATGGTAACAAGCATTAGATTGTACCAATAGCTACAAAGCGTTGTTGTGCAAGTCATTGCGGAGGTAAGGTGTCTCAAATGTGATAATGGCTTTAACCCTAATTGATTTATGACTTATCATGTTGCCCATAAGTATATAATTAAATAATTTAATTGATTTCCCAATAAAAAATCATATACACTAAAAAGCTTAACTTATTTCGCTTTACCTCATCCTAAACTAGAAATAATGAACCGCTTTATTACATTTTTGCTACTGTTTTTTTACTAATTTAATCCTTTGAAGAACCATAACTATCCATTGTATAAGATAATAAATGGAGTTTATGGGAAAACAAACTATTTATGCTGTAATGGGTTAATGTCATTGAATTCAACAGATTATAGCGAAACATTGTATACTTAGCATTAAATAAACACCCAATTAATACTGCGTTATCATATATAATACTAAAGGTTTATTTTATATTTACAGGGAACCCTGAAAATAAGATGTACCATGCGTACGAACGTTCCAAAAATTTTTAGAAAAAAAAATCCAGTGTCGCTTGTCAGCTTTTTTCTGTTACAAAAACCATAGTGGTACAAACGAAAAATACCGAAGCATAAAGGGGCGTAATGATCTCGGGTTGCGCCGGTTCTATGAATATTTTACTAACGAATTGTGGTCTAAAAATGGGTCAGTTGCTGGGCTTATTTTTTCTATATTATCTATTTATATAAAAGATAATGTTGCAAACATTATCTTTTATATAAATCCGAAAGATATGTCTTAAATAAAAAATAATATTACGCACAGTTTATACCTTTATTGATACGAAGTTTAACATGCGATTTCCATTACACTACCGCGTTTGGAATTTTCCATTATCGCCTCAATCATAACCTTATATGTAAGAATTGTCAAAATTGTAATGTACACGAAGATAAATATGTAATCTTACTAGTTATCGTAATGTACAAACCGGTTTCATATCTGTACATATTTTTTTATCGTGTCGTACATGTAAATAACAATAAAGGAAATATTAAAAAAGCGGAGACAAAGTTTGAGTTGAAATATAGACATAAAGATTGATTAATAAATCTGCAATATGTTGATTATAGTGAGAAATTAAGGCTTAATGTGTAAAGTTCATAATAGCTATTTGGATGAGGGTAATAAAATTATTATACTTACACCGAGTGAAGTTATATTTTAAAAAGAAACATACATATGTAAATTTTATTTGAAGAACAGATTAAAATATATTTAACAACTAGCTTTTACACGCGGATTCGCTTACCTTTCAGTCCCCCTTGGATAAAACTTTTTTTTAATAAAAATTATCCTAGTTTTTAATGTCGTTTCTAATGCCTAAATAAATTTCATGATAATCAGCCGAGTTCTAAAGCAATATTATTTCGTATGAGACGTGACATGAGCTGACACACCTGCCGCTGCGTTGGCATCGACTTCAAGTATATTATGTAGTTATTCAAAATTATATTGATAGATTAAATATTCAGTTTAGTTTATTTTTAACTTTTCGTTGCGTTTGACGGAAGGCAGTTTTATTTTTGTTATAATTTCATTTATTTAAGCAAGGAACTGTTAGTGTGCTTGTTTAGATGTTACATTAAGTGTATTTTTATGACCTAAATAATAAAACACTTCAATTTTACAGTTATATGTAGATATGTGATATGTAAGGTAGAAATAGCTACTTTTGCATTTTATTGCTTAATCACACACAACTAAATATTATTAAATATCAAAGGACTGGACGTCTGTATGTGGCTGATTTTCGCTAAATATACCGAATGGGTTTTTGTGGGTATTCGGCACTATCATGTGCCGCGTGCCCCACACACCACTGGACCCAGGGCCGGTGGAGGCGCGTAAATGCGTTCCCGCGTCAAAAAACAAAAGAAAAGGTGTTATTCGATGAGCTATTATAAAACACAACACAAATAGATTGAACATTTACCTATTTATTACCTTATCGTTTGCGCTGTTCCTGTAGTGATTACAAAAGTACACATAGTATTTTTCTTTGCTTTTTTTTTTAATATTTAGGAAATATATAAAAGGTGAACCTTTTTAATTTGATTGTGTTATTTCCGTTTTATTTTTAATCCCATGTAAAAAATGGAAGAAATAGTGCATTCATCTGTATTTGTCGCACTGTGTGTATGCCTGAAACTTGAGCGTGACCTTTGAACATTTCCTTTGCCCTTTTATTTTTGTAAACATTCAAACAATAAAAAAAAATTTCGCGCTCATGTAGAGCGTCGTTAAACTCTTACAGTAGGTAGAGATGTCTAATAAATTGTCAAATTTTATGATAAGCTAACTTCTTTTGACTGGGGCTGTTGAATGATTTTCGAAAGCGTTACGAGAAAGAGGCAAACGGAAGTGTGTGCAAGTGGAAACGGATTCACCGCATGAAACCGACAAAAACTCGCGCGCTGAAAGGTCAAAGACCTCAAGCATATGCGGATAAGTAGCGGTGGACAGAACAAGAATTTCAAACACAAGTCTAATAATAAATACGTATCATTACGTACATGGAATCCGAATAGAGTACCGAACACGCTCTGTGAATTTGTACAGTGTCTTAAAAACACCTTGTAATAAAGCATTATCTATGCTCATATTCGTATTTTTATCGTTCATTACAGAGTACGCGAATGAGTCGAAATTTGTCAAACAATTTAGAAACTTCCTTTTTATAAAATATTTTTTATCATGTTCAGAATACCTATTTATATTATACTACATTCATCAAGTACATATATATACAATTGACATGATCACTTAATTTTATATACCGTTAAACAATGAACATCGTTTATGTTACAGGTAAGTCGGTTGAGTCGGACAAGTTGAGATGCGGCGAGCAGACGGCTTGGGCCGGTGGCTGCGTTTGCGCTTCATCTAGTCACCGCGAGCCGTCAGCCCGCAGCCGGTTCATTCATTAGTCAGTCCGTGGTCGGCCATCTAATCGCACGTAGTTGCTGCCAAAACACGCGGCAATCATGAGTAGCGGCAAAAGAAAACTCTCCTTCCTGGGATTTCTTCCTCAGGTAAGTGAATTATATATGAAAGTTTACTGTTATTCTCTCCAGATAAAGCTATCGTATCTTATCAAGTCGCGATCAAATAAAGAAATCGGTGCAATTCATTTTTATCCAGAGTTTTGGTAAATTAAAGATTATGATAATTTACAAAGTCATGACTTACTTTTTCTCATAGGCATGAGGTAGATAAATAAAGATATTGCTATTCATATTTCCTATTTTTATTCCTTGCTTGGTATTTTATATGTTTTTATATTAATATAACTTTCATATGTAACATAATTTAAAACATTTTTGCCAATACTCACAATAATGTTTAAAAACAGATATTTTTTTACCGACACACAGATATATTTCTTAAAAAACATTTTTATTTTAATTGTTATTAAAAATGCATGGCTAAGGGGAACTCTATTCATATAGCGGATAGATCCGGGACACAATACCACGGAGGCCGATGGCTCTCGCAGTGGTTTTTAGTCAGTAGTACGATCTCTTTTGCGGAGTTCGACATAGCCTCCCGGTTCAGGGTGGCTGGGTGAGGATTGTCTTTTCCCGTCGTTAGTAAAAAAAAAAATAAGTGAAGTAAAAACCCGACTACACAAGAAGGTGTCTACAGTGGGGCCCTGTTATTTATCAAGTAGACCTTTGACAATATTTTGAAAGTGTCCCGACTGTAGAAGCCTTGCTTTTTCTTTAGGTTAGCAGTCTGGTTGATTCAATCATCTTTCAACCGTTTATTTTTTACTTTTTAATTTCTGTAAACTCCTTACTATAAATAAATATAAATATATTTGGAATCGCCGTTAAAAAATCCATATTTAGGTACTCCATTTGACGTGATTGGTAATATAAAACTATCAACGTCACGAATTTGGGTAAAAAATCTGTAAATTATTGTTTTATTTTTTAATATACCTCTAGCCACTCGTACCCCGAATACAAATCTTTCGACTGTAGGGAACGTTAGTGCATACATACAAACGCTCGAAAAACACTACCCTTCTGACATCATGA
The DNA here is from genome assembly GCA_017140195.1 of Eumaeus atala. Taxonomy (NCBI): domain Eukaryota; kingdom Metazoa; phylum Arthropoda; class Insecta; order Lepidoptera; family Lycaenidae; genus Eumaeus; species Eumaeus atala. Next base: position 227,017 of record JAFELO010000688.1, read on the forward strand.
CACAGATAAGTCCTAAAAAATTAATTTATAGTTCCCGGACTATTTTACCTGATCAAATTCCAAAAAGAAGTAAACCATAAAGTTTATTTCATAAACTAGTCATATTGTGGAAAGTATATTGATAGTAGAGTAAGGTACAGTCCCCAAAATGTGTCCAAATGTTCAGTTTTGTACACAAAAAGTCCATATCTACTTTATTAAATTATTTTGTCAGGATTTGACAAAATAATATTAATATAACATGGTACTTTATCACCTAAGATTTAATAGAAAAGACAAAATATATTGCCGCAATGACATACTTGTAATGGTAAAAAACATCTACTAATTCATTCTTATATTCAACGCATTATAATATAGCCATGGCACTGTAAAATATTCTTTTCTCAAGAATCCGTGGCAAAACTCTTATATGAGTGGAACAAATAATGCAGATCGATTTGATGAACATAATGAAATTTAGCAACAATACACCATACTATTAAGTTTTAAGAATTGTATATTATGTTCTACTTTTTCTCTTCTAATTTTTGTGCAATTTCTGTGTTTTTTTTTTCAAGTTTCATCTATGCTGGCGCTCTTTCGCGTGCTATTTATAATTGCTAAGCGTATTGTACTATTTAATATTTTCAATACATTTTTTAAGTACCAAAAAATAACTCAATTATTTTTAAATGGGTAGTCTTATTAATGTTGCACATATTCGATTTTGTTATCTTATAAGACTACTGCATCAAGCTACATAACTGCGCAACACTTTAGACTAGGCAATTGTTAAATAATATATATGCAAGTGACACATATCTTACTTAGTCCACAAATACTTCGTATTTGTGTACACTTTTGTCAGTCCGGTTTTGTGCAAACTGGATTTAAGTATTTCTGTTGACGTGTGAGAGTAGCTGCGACGGCCTCGATAGTCTCGTGTCGCTGTTTCGTTGAGTGCTCCATGCGTTGGAACCCCAACCGGGCCACACTTGTCGAACTGCGCTCGGGCGTTATATGTTCAAACCTTGCGTTGGAACCCCAACCGGGCCACACTTGTCGAACTGCGCTCGGGCGTTATATGTATATTCAAACCACCTTATTAATGTACTTTGTTTAATTTCATGTTAAAATTAGGCGTTTACACCACATGAAACAATTGCCATGCTTGAGGCCAGATTTAAGTACGTTACGTAGGCATGTGTTGAGTTGTTAAGTAGATAACTTAGTTCTATGTGACTAATTTAATGTAATCAGAGAGAGTTTAGTTGTTAAGTAAACTTTAAGTTGCAGATTGCTAGTAAAATCTGTACTTAATTATTGACTTAAAATTAAGATGAAATTTAGTTGCCTACTTAACAAGTCAATTCGTGTAAATATGCCATACATTCACAGCCACCGCAGTGTATTTTTATAAAGATGGAATGGTCCCACATACATCCATTTGGAGACGAGCCTAACTGAAACACATTACACATTTTATTTTATTCTATTTTAAATTTCAACAAAATCAAATAAATTGAATAAGATTTTACGTATACCAATACTGTGTCCACAAATAATTATAACAGAAATAACAGTTCCCGCTAAAAGTTCATTGAGATTAAAACATTTACTTCAATATTAAACATTTCTCATCATCATTATCAGCCCTTTTCGGTCCACTGCTGGTCCTTTTCGGTCCACCACTAAGCCCCACCGCCACGACTAGGCTTGAACCATCGTGGGGGACATAGGCCTCTTTCAATGAACACCAAGACGACCGATCTCCTGCTACTCACATCCGTCCCGGACATTAAACTTAAATATTAAACATTTCTCTAGACAGTATTTATAAAGCTAATCTACATAGTCATAACTACAATTTAAACAAAGACTTGCGCATATAGGCAAATCATATACCTAATTATAAATTAAAAACGAAGTTTGTGATTACGCTGTATGGATGGTACGTGCATAGAACTATTGAAATGATTTTGAGAAAAATTTACCCTGATATAGGCGATAATCTGGAATAACATAAAAATATTTGAAGTAATACCGAATTGTTCTCTTTATTTTATATACGGCTAGTATAAGTGTACTAGCTGTATATAAGTATTTCATTTAAAATATAATTAACTCCACACCCACTCTGTCGCGTAGTAGTAATCTTGATTTGGCAACTAGACTAATATAAAGCGCAATTAGAATTTACTTTCTGACGGAACACTTTCTGACGGAATTTCACGCGGCCGTACTCAATTCGGTTAATCGTTGGCCCGCCACAACAAAACGGCCCTGATTTTGAATATGGCTAGCCATAATGAAATACGGCGATTTAGACAATTCTTCTTTTATAATTGTGGAGCTGTAATCACAGAAATATCGGAACATCCGTTGTTCAATTGCCGAGTGATTCAGCGTAATTAGAATCGTCGGTCTCTTGAACAAATATCAGCACCGAGTTGGTGTTAGATGAACGACGTAATATCTTTGATCATCAAACCATATCATGCACGTTGTGTTTTTAAACGAAGACAATTACTTTTCAATTAAATGTTATATGCAACAAAACACCACAATTTTTTAGGGGTTGTAAGAGTAAGTGCCATTGTGGTAAGAGGTGCCTAAGACGTACCTTTGTATCTCTCCCCACATGGCACCAGCGTAAACTGATGGCTATTCTGTTACGTTTGGTGCGGTTTGTGAATATGAATATGTGAAGGGAAGAACATAGAAATGGGGACGTGGGACCCCATTTCTATGTTACATTTAGGTGATACTTCTGTATCATATGCCAGATAATACATAACTTTACGAATTAATTGGCTAATTGTCATTATAATAGGAACCAGTGAAACGAGTCCTTAATATATTAAACAAGTCTCTCGGTTTCACTCGCGTAAGTCCGGTCCTTTTAACCGCAGTGTCATTATATATAGTCTACATTCATACATATTTATACAACCTTCCGCATACACAAAAAGAAATCTGTTTCATCTGTAGTTCCAGATATTAGCAACAAACAAACATACAAACTGTTCAGTTGTGTTGTATTATTATAAATGACAAAATATAGATTTAGTTTATTCGTTCGTGCCTTTTTACTACATAGTTTGAATCCTTTAAATTATTATTGAAATTTATAATTATGTTACTAAAGTTAACAAGTAGCTTATATATGGGTTTCCGTGACAAATCACAATTTATTGTAATCCACATAGAAGTAACCAGGAAACATACATAACTGTTGTTTACAAACGTGTGACCTCACTTGGCACACACTATGTAAACAAGTGAGTAATGCGTTTCACTGATTCAGTCGTAGCTATTTGGTGACTACCGACGCCCATAAATATCCCTATATTCAGATAAGAATAAACTTCCTTATCATCATAACATATATATAAGATGAATTCCAATTTCATCATCTCCGGATGATCAGGATCGGGAAAATTCTCTAGTGGAAAGATATGTAAAAGGAAGAATATATTTGAATATTGAAAACATCTTATATTTTAAAACAAAACATTTTGTTTCGAAAATCCTTTTTGTTTTCGTAGAATAACAACTCATCTCAACTAAATGAATAAATATATTTTTTCATAGTCTTCGGAATAAAATTTGCGGTATACCACAGCCCTAATTTGGTATGGTTTAATTAAAAGTGTATAAAAGTTAAAAGTCAATTGCAATGAAACAAACCTATGAGTGTTCAGTTTACTATATTTGTCCATATCTATGAAAAAAATATCAAAGTAAATACTAACTAGTTGCAGAAATATGAACAACTAGCTGTCCACTGCACCTTGTTTTGTCATAAATTTTATTTATTGACATTGTAATATGTAATGTTTACGTGGCCGAAATTAAAATTCATAATTTTTATATTTTTGTAAATAAATGAGTTTTTGCCATATTTCGTGAAGAATCCGCGCGGAGCCAGGACGGGGTGCGGTTTTAAATTGAGCCGCCTGAATCTGAGGGCTCTGTGAATTGCGGGGAGGGGGGTAGCATGGACTCGTTTATGGTGGTATATTGCTATTTGGGCTGTCGGAGATGCGCCGATTAAAAAAATATTTTTATTATAGTAATAATAAGTAGGATTTCCTTACTCAAGAGGGTTATTTTCAATTGGTATAATGCAATTTTAGTTTCCGGAGATGCCCGGAATGGACCGCTACTTTATTATACACACAGCAAATGATGTTATGGAATTCTTTACAACGGTTATATTCCCTGATACATATAGGGAATCTTAAAATGAAGGGTGAATAGATATAGATACATCGTTTAAAAGTATTCTACTCAGACTTACTACTACTAGAGATTACTAGGTATTGCTACAGACTAATAGTATTGACAGCATAAATATGAGCCCAGAACAGAATAAGAATGTCAAGAACCAGGATTTATTTTTATTACGTTCTTATATTCTTATTACGTTCTACGTACATTTTCGGATTTTTCAAACTATTTTTAACAAATGTACCAATACTGCGTAGTCTAGAAAAAATCTACCCTACACATATTTGTGGGTGGCCCTTCATAAGAATTCATGCTCACAGGCCGAAATAAAAAAAAAACGAAAGTCGATGAATGCTACAATGCGCCACAATCCCTTGCATGTATATGCGTTCTAACTTAAAAGTTCCGCCCATGATTCTATAGGTCGTGCCGCCCGTAACGGTAAAAAAGTCCTATGATTTTTTTTATCACAAAATTATTATATTATTAATTACATTCATTATTATCAAAATACTGAACAGTTTATCATAATCACATCATCGTTTAAACTGCCATTTATTTTTCATTTAAACGCATTGATTTATAAAAATACAGCATACACGGTTTCGTACTGAACAATTCGTGATTGTACATAGACAACATATTGTTTCGCAACGTCAGCAGTACGCACATGAATTTAAATGATTCTTATAAAGCAGAGTATATTTGAAAAAGTGCACAATTCAAACATACTATATGTTGGCAAAGTCGGCCCTATACGCATGATTTTAAGTTGTTTTTACACTGCATAATTTGACATGTAACGTGGTATTCTTTTAAATCAATGTATAAACTACATTATTTGGCAATTAAGAACTCGGATAATCTATCCCTGGCTTCTTAGCCAGCTCGGTTATATTTGGTCACTGACGGCTGTAACACTTTTTAAAGATAATCAATATTACAAAAAATTGGCAACATCGCAAATGTTAAATTGGCTAACGATGCTGTTTTGTGCTTAGTAATTGTGCATGTTGGTAAAAAAATCACGGACACACTACACGGATATGAGCGCTTTTTTGTTTATCTTTACTTTATTTAATACAATATGTTTTGCCCTGTAAATTTGATTAATGTTGGCCCTTTGTTTAGTTAGTCTGTTACTTTGATTATGTGAAAGACTTCCCGTCCGTCGCTCACGAGGTTATTGATAGCTTCGAGCTTTCGGTACAACCCCCCCGGGGGTTGTACCGAAAGCACTGGGCGCGGTACCGACGGCTTCACAATACACAATAATAAAAAAAATATGACTTATTGTAGGGAGGATGTATAGGAGGGCAACGGATATGCATGACAATAATAAGGACACCTGTGTAGGGTAGATTTCTCCATTAGCCTCCTATACTATAAAAAAGTCGTTCAAGAAAAATAATGCCATATGAGGAGATAAAATAATATTTTATGAGAGAACGTGATCTATTATTAACTTTGTCTCCTAAATAATACTAAAAAAATATCATTAACGTATGTAACTGGATAGTTATATGTACTTAAAATACATATTATATTCTCTACCACCTTTTTTGTCTACTTCTTTGGGTATGCAGTCCGCATGGCAAGTCAATATAAGACCACACTGTGGGAATAAGACGCCCTTTACCGGCTGTTTCTGTGTAAGAAAGATTGCGCTGATCTGATAAATTGAATATCGTATATTTTTTGTAAATGTGTTGTTATTAATTTGTTTATTGAGGAGACCCGCTGAGTTTGTCTTGCCTGTTCTTCTGAGGACTGGGCTAGGGTTGTACTGATGGTAGATTTAATTGATGACGTTCAAAAACTATTTCTTATGATTCTATTTTAAATAAAAATATTTTCAATTCATTTCATTGAGTAAATACATAGTATCAAAAGGTCATAGATGCGCCTTTAAAATCAATGAATTTCGGCCTCTATCGCATAAAGGTATAGATAGAGAGGGGAATCCAGATTTAAAGGCGCCCATTTAAGTCGTAAAAGAATATTATTTACTATCCGCCTCTCTTTCTTTTATTCACTTCTCTCTGAACCCATGCGAGATAAGAGGAGCTACCTTCCCTATCAACCACTCGCTGTCAATATACAAGAGCAGAGCCCGGGTGTTTGCGGGCTCTGATGCGACTCATTCGAGGCTGAGCTCGCGGGGGCCAGTACGGATTACTGGAACGTTGACACACGTGAGCCGTTAGAAAACCTTCTCACAGGTATGCTAATTGTTCCGTACGCGACACGCTCTGGGTAGAGACCGTACTGTGCCAGCCCCGTCTAGCGGACAGTCGCCCGCATTGTGCCGCAAGTGCATCTTTCTTTTTTGAACCTGACGTTACGCTGTGGAAGCGAAGCGAATCCCAAAACAGCTTCATCGCGCTGCTAAGAATGGTCGTCTGGCGACGATACTGGGTTTGGAGTCGAAATGTGAACCGACCTGAGCCTTCGTAACATCTAATTTATCTATTATTATCATGGTCAGAGTGACCGCGGGGTACATCATCCCTGGACTCTGACGTCGAGGGCAGCTCGCATGCGGTAGCAAACATGTACTCGGCCCCGTCGTGAAAGAGTGGCTCATGGAGAGGATCGTGATTTCCGCAGCCACATAGAGTAACGGAGTCGGCCCGTATCCTCCTTCATCAAACAATCATCCGCATCGCTGCTCATTCACCGTTTCACAGTGAATCATATCGCACTCGATCATTGTTTCCAAGCAATACGGGCGCTATCCGTACTGTTCTCTCGTGACGGTCGAACCGTACGGGGGTCCCTGACTGCCGAGAAACCGCATTTCTTATTGCATCCATGCGAAGCCAGGGCGGATCGCTAGTATAAAAATAGCTCGGGCTCTCTCTTACTACAGGCATAAGAAATAAAAATACAATTGTTCCATATACCTTCCTAATTTTTAATAAAACACTGAGTACTTCCCATAAAAGATTCAAAATTCCAACCAGGAAAAAAAGTTTGTCTGTTTGTTTATAAATTTATCATGATGAAGACGCCAGAAGTAAATAGTCAGTAATTAAAATCGAGATATAAATTGTATCCTGGGTTCCTTCCGCGGGATATAGATTATCCCTCAAGTTTAATTTATCGAAATGAGCGGAGCTATTTTTGCCTTCTAATGGATATCAATTGCTCATAACAAGTTTTAATATTAATATGTCGCATTGTGAATGTAGGCATATGCTATCATAAATTACTTTGTTATTCATTGGGATAGGTATTAAATATATTACCCCACCACAGCGCCGGATTTACGGATTTTATAACTCACGATAGAGATAGCTGAGTCACTCTACACTTTTATATAACGATGAAATGTTTTTCTAAAAAGTTTTCTCTGAAAATATTTAATGTTTGAGTTATGCGGTGGCCTTTCCTTGTGTTGAGTTCACTGTGTAAACGTAAAGTGACGACTCGAAGTGATTGTATGACAGGTGTCCTTGCCTGGTGGAATGTCGGCTGCTTGCTCGGCGAGACCGGGATAGTAACTCTTGCATAAGAAGAGTCCTCGCTAAGTATACCTTCGGTTCCCTGTACTGACTGAGAAAGCCAGAGTGGCTTTCTCAGTCAGTATAGTCAGTTACTGATTAAAACTGCCTACCATAATAGATGTACTGTTGCTTTTTCTACACTTTTCTTAAATTTCTGAGCAAACCTACTGCTACTGTGGTGCAACTAGGTAAGTATGTCTATGATCCTAGATAACATGTTTCAAACTCCGCTTCCGAATTTACTTTCCTGGCCATGGTAATAGTAGTTAAATTAGCTATTACAAACACTCCATATCGGGATGCATCTCTCCCATCTACGGGATAGAGTGAGATCGGTATTTTTCGGCCAACGTGCACTTATAGCAGTCCGATGAAGCTGCAGTGGACTTGTATTCGTTCCTACGGCATATGTTAAGATCCGTAGAAAAATAAAGAAATTACTAAACCTGTATAAAATCCGGTAGGACTATATAGCCTCCATAGACATACTACGCAAATTACGTCTTGCTGTAAAGTTTAAAATGTTAGTTTTCATAACATTCTTTTATAAAATAAAATACGTTCAATTTACAAAGTTAAACAAAACTGTTTCTAAAATGTTGTTTATTCACTTCGTAATACAGTCATTCTTTTTGTTCACACAGTATAACTTACTGTAGCGCCAGTTTCAAAGCAAGTTGAGTTGTGATATTGTATTTTCATTGTATATGACCATAATATAAGCCTGAGGCTATTGTATTGCGATGCAGTTTTGTCATGTATGATTCACCGCGATACGTGCAACGCAAACACGATATAAAAACGTTCTATTTTATTTTGGGGCGCAGGTAAGAGTCATAAGGCCAGGGAGGTGGAATGCTCTTTGGAACGTCAAAAGGTGGTAATGGGTCATCCCGTCCACCCTCTGATGTGTAATTTATAATTAACATAATTTAGTTTTTGAAATTAGAGTTTTTAATAATAAATTAATATAACCGATTTATTTTTTAATCCTAAATTAATAAAGAAGGATTAATCAATTCGGTGACGTGGCTAAGTGCACAATTTAATTCTACGCCTAATTTATTTTTACACGAAATGACAAAAGTTGATTATTTAACATGATTTAATTCTTGTTTGTATTATTCGAAAGCGATTACAACAACACACATCCACGCCTGTTTCCTGCTGTTTATAATTAAGTTCGACGTAAATGACACACTGAGTGGGTCCAAAGGATTTTCTCTCTTGTACTGCTTACGAGGAAGAAATAGACATTACAAAAAAAAAAGAATTACACAATACTTGGTGTTTTTATGGCAAATATATATAAATAACGTCAGTATTTACTGCGGCCGTACTTTCATCCCGAGTTCCTTTTTCTGTGGGATTTCAATTCAGGATATCCATTCGTAAAACTTCAAGAGATACAGCTAGTGCTGTATTGGTAAGAAGTTAATATAAGGAGAGTCTATTCGTTTGTAACTTAATAGTAAATATAAGTGGAGTTATCACATCGAAGTCCCTTCGCAATTTTACATCCTCCTGTGCAACGGAACTGGGCCGGCGCGACCGGGGAGGTACTTGCTACTGCCGTAAAGGGACACTTACGGTGTCACGTTTCGTGCGGTTTGTGAGTAGGCGGTGGCCCATTGTGGGGGGAGAGAGGTGAAAATGAGGGCAATGCCGATGCGTTAAGCAGCACAATTAAGCTGATGTTCATGGGCGTCGGTAGTCGTTGGAAGGCGTACCGTAGCGCGAGCTCAGGCGTCCCATGTAGTCGCCGCGTACCAATCCGCCCCCGTAGCGTTGGTACGAAATATGATAAATGTGGCAAAGACGGCAGATATACCCGAGTCGGTGAACCGAAGAGCGCTCTTGGAATGTGAGTTGGGATCGTGATAAATGCCGCACTGTTCCCTCTGTCTACCCCATTAGGGAACTGGCGAGAGGATGTGCTGTTGTTCCTATCCACTACGTCAATCCAGCCAAGAGGCTGGTACTTTGTACGAACAAAGTACCGTACTGACTTGTGTTTCAGTCACTAGACAACGAAAATATATTTAATAAATTGAAGTGTCCAAAAATTCACTGTTAATACTCCTCCACATTTTAAGTAACATACGTGCCAAATTTCAGCTTCTTACGTTCAGTTGTTTCGGCTAGGCGTTGTCTGTCAGTAAGTCAATCAGTCACTCAGCAACGTATTTGCATAAAATACATTTATAATTCACTTCACGACTTGGGTGGGATTCAAACCCGCGACCTCTGCACGTGCATGCACACAGTACTGGCCACGTCGACACCTCTGTCTCAAAATGTAGAACACACAATGTGTACATAGAAAGAGTGCAATCATATATGTGACATTAAATATTTAGGTGATGTTGATTCAATTGCGTCATCAGATAAGGGTGGATTACTTTGAGACAAGTTTTGATATGGCTGTTTACGCAAAAAAGTATCAACTTGAAATCCGACATCCGAATAAGATAAAATCAGATAATTGAAGGGCGTTTTGTTCATCGATTTAATTTCATAATTAACTAGCCCTGTCTTGCCCGCTCAAAAATTATTCAATAAACTTTGAAAATACAACATTAAAAAATACTAAGCTCCCGAAAAGTTTTCACTAAGTTTTCACCAATGGATAGCGGTCCGAGCCGTTTTATTTATTCACGGGCAAAGTTGAGGTTGGTCACTAGTCTACAATATTTTTAAAGCGAACCAGTTGATCTGTACGAGTATACCACGATCGGCCATGATAATAATTGTTAAATTGCCTACTTCAAACAATCTCATATCGAGATGCATCTTTCCCATCTGCGGGAGAGAGGGGGGTCGGTCCTTCTTCTGAACCAAACCTAGTCTCGTCTCCCGACGAGCTGTCATAACAACCGGATGAAGTTGTTTTGGGCTTCAAAAAAGGTATTTTTTATAGTATAGAGGGACAAACGAGAAATCGGAGCCTTCCAACGACTACAGGCGCCCATAAACATCAGCATAATTAAACCGATGCGTGGCCCACCTTTTCACCCCCTTTCCCGATGGGCCACCGGCTACTTACAAACCGCACGAAACGCGACACCGTAGATGTCACTTTACGGCAATATTAAGTGAGCGAGAGGTACCTCCCTGGTGGTGCCGGCCCAATTCCCTTGCATAGGAGGATGTAATGTCATACACCATGCATCCCTCCGCCTATGTAGCACGGCATTACCTCTTTCTACTATATTACTATACAAGTACATTACAATACAACAACAGCAACAACACATCTCCACGCCAGCTGATAGGGGGAGATAACGGAGTGCTAATCATCACGCTTCTTACAAACCTGCCTCTTTGCACAAACACGCCGGTTGCGAAGACCCTTGACACCTTCGTACAGTACTCGATCGAGCTGATCATAACATGTCTGTATGTATATAGTTTACTAACTAATCTCCCTCGCCAAGCGGTAAGCATGTTCAACCACAATCGTGAGGTCTTAGGTTCGAGTCCCGGGTCGGACCAAAATGTTATTGGGACTGATATCTTAAGTTTACAATAGTTTTTCTTAAGTCTTAAGTTGTCAATACAGCGTGGCACTGCCTCTCACTGGCAGTAAATGCATACCGTAATGAATCTTCATTAGCGTATCGCAACAAAGAGCTAACTACTAATTAGTTCTGTTCCTCGAACGCTGAGATTAATTTTCAATATACATTTGATGGGCGTGATGGGGAAATTTCCGAGAGCTAACTTCAATGTTCAACAACAAAATAAAGCCTATACACGTGTACAGAGTACACGGTCCGCATTCGACTTCATTTGATTGCACCTTCATTAGGTAAGAAATTAATCGGATTACTTCTGCATGTAAACCCTAAACGCTGAAACTAAACTAAATTTATATCAAAAGAAATTTTAGAAAGAGATTGCGCCATGTTGCGTTGCTGCTTAATTGGGCCGGCGCGACAGAGGTGCCTCTCACTGACATGACATTGCTGTGAAACAATATATATGCTGGCGCGTTTCGTGTGGTTGATGAGAAGCCGGAGGGTCATTGGAGGAAATGAAGACAGTAGGCCAAAGCATCTGCATTACAACAACAATACGGATGTTTATGCGCGTTAGTAGCCAAGAGGATCAGATTTGTCATTTGCCCACTATAACATAACTATATATACGTATCTTAGGTATGTTTTTTTTTTATCTTGGGCAGGTTTTTTGCACCTTCGGAATCATTATTGAGTACTGAATACGATCTGTGATTTCATACAGTGTCTTACAAGACTGTGTCTTATGGCAATGCATACAGGGTAATTTTTCCATGATACCGGATAGCATGCCAAACTCACGCATCATATTACATAAGTTGGAGTAAATATATTCGTAGCTCGATCATGGCAACATAAAAGCTTTGCTTAATTTAGTTAAGATTACTCTTTGAGTAAGATTCTCTGCCGTAGCAAGTAACGTTATATAACAAAGGTTGGGTTGCATTTTCATTTTAATATCGTATCTACAAAAATAGGCTGCACGTTTTTTTTACAAACGTTTTTTGTTACATATACATTTCAAATGGCACAAAACTCAGTTTATTTTAAGTCCCCTTACAGAGAATCCTTTTCTGAAGTGAATTGAAACATTATTCATCGTCCTATCGTCTAAGGGGCTAAATTTTGTATTTTTTTAAGATATGACTATATTTTACCTTGGTCATTGTTCATCTTTATTTCGTAAGTAATTAGTACAAAGTTGACCGCCATAATGCTATTTACCTGGTGTTAGAGGCAGTGACATGCTCCATTGCATCCAAATTGGGCCGTAGGAAAGTTGCCTCTCGCTCACATGACACCTCCTTAGAGTGACAGCCATGCTGTCACGTCGTGTGGTCTGTGAGTAGCATTAGTCATGATGATAATTGCTATTTAGTTTTACATGTTCATAAACATGACGTTATGCGAAGTACTTAGTTACAACTGAATTTTTAACAAATTACCGCTTTTGTTTATCCGACACGTAATAAATTTAATGTCTTTGTTTTGTCATGGTAAGCATTAGTAGATGATTGCAGGATGGAACGAAAAAAATCTGACTATTACTCATTTATTACCATTACATATTATGTTTCACACTCATTATGACTTTCCATAATAAATGATGAATGCCATCCGTTTCGTCAGTCAGTAATATTCTAAAGTTATACCAACATGGTCATAATTCTTAAATTAACAGTTCCTTGTTTTTATCCATACCGCCTGCGTATTTCTTTGCTTATAGTATAAGGAGCCTTTTTATGACTACATCATCCATAGATATCCACGTAATTGTTACGCAGTACGTTACCACCCCCTACTGTCCACTCCCAATGGGCCAATGGCTACTCACAAACAGCAATAAATCAGGTTTGAAGAAACTGACAAATTGAATATCACCTATCTTAGCCGAAGAAATCTTAGCGGTAAAACATTTTTTCTTCGAACCAAAACAACGTCATGCTGTTCGTCACCGTACGGCAGCTACGCGGCGCGTAGTAACCCCACCACGAATATCATTTTAAGTTTTTACTTCTGTCGGCATCCCACACAGACCCCTCTGCTGTCATTGTGCCATCAATTGTGTGGATTAAATAATAGATTGGTTCTTAGCAACATGTGATGAAAATCTGTAAGACTATTGTCGGATCGGCTACCTCCCTCAATTGATAAATGTAACAAGTGCTATTGGGATGTGCTGGGTGTCGGTATGTCTTCGATTTGATGCAAGAAATATAGTCAAAAATAGCATACAATTGTCAACCCGCACACTTTTATAATGCTGTGGGGCTTAGTAGCCTGGGGTGAACCCAGGCGAAGCAAATTGAACCGAGGTGGATCTTTGCACCCCTCTTATAAGAAGAGGGCGCTTAAAGATCAGGAGGAGGAATCGCTTTCGGTACTCCTCTTATAAGAAGAGGGGACCTAGGAGCAACAGGATGTGGTGCTTTTGCGCACGGGGCTAGGGGCGAGGATGGGAACCCATGGGGTGACCCATTGCACTGTCCCAAAGTCGGTGGGGTAGTCTTGTAGATCCGGGCAACCCCATCTGTGGAGGTGGAGTTGAGCTGGTCCCGTAGCAGGCTGACTAGCCTTCGAGGTGCACTGAAGATCTGTTGTTCCGGGGCACCACACCAAGGGCGGCACTGATGGCACTCGCGGTGGATTTTGTTGATATTCGGCACTATCATGTGCCGCGAGTCCCACACACAAAAAAGGATTAGGTGGGAGCGCCTGGACGTTCGCACCTAACCGGGCATAGTTTGGTATTCGGCGCCATTGTTATGGTCATGTCAGGCAAAAAAAAAATTGGGAACTGATGCCTATCAAATGACCCATTTTATTACAATGCGGTTAGCTTTATTGAATGTCGTATAACCCTAATGTCGTAAACCCTAGCCTAGCCATAATGTAATACGGCGACTTAAACAGTCCAACTGCGACATTGATTTCATTGAAGTGTGCGTCTATGACCTCGAAATGACTAGGTATTTTGTGTATGTTTTTTTACAGTACTAATAGTTACCATAAGACTGCCATTAATCGTTTCTTCTATTATGATATAAAAACTATATAATATAGGTACCAGTTTTATTGAAAAATATTGCAAAAAACAGGTTTAACACTAGTTTTTTTTTATCACTGAAGCGTTGTTCGCTTTTTCTTAAAGTTTTTCACCAATGACTGATCATTAATTAATCTATATAAACATAATGAAAAAAAAAAATACAATCCTTGCTAATATGACGTAATTGACAAAATCTAGCGTCATAAATCGCAGTCGATTTTAGAATGTTTAAAGCAAACAAACGAACTGTCGGAACCATTTGGCGACTCCGGCAGTCGCCATCCAGACATGGCAGTCCATATGAAAATACAGTACCTTTCCCCCATCTCAAAATGACCCCCCAGGTTACACGGAAACCGTACGAAACGCGGCAACATCGCTGCCATTTTACTGCAGTATCATGTGAGCGAGAGGTACCTCACAGAGGCCGGCCCAATTCCGCTGCAATACAGCATGGCACTCTGTCTCTGTATACTTATATATAAACGTGCAGTCGAAGCCTCTTGATAAGTACCGGAGCCCAAAAACATCCGCATAACAGTTATGCAACTCCCCCTCAGCCATAGGCTACTCACAATTAACGACACAGGGTTTGTCTATGGCACATTGTGGGTGCTATGCTAGGCTGACTGTAGACACATTTTCATTGGTAAGTTTAAAACAATCAGTGATGTAGATGGCTCACCTTTACATACCATTTTTTTATAGTATAGGGGGGACAAACCAGAACTCGTAGCTCTCCTACGACTACATAGGCCCATGAACATCAGCATAATTATTACGCCTATGCGTTGACCTCCTTAACACCACCCACCCAATGGGCCATCGACTACTCACAAACCGTACGAAACGCGACACCGTAGATGATACCAAATGTAGCATAACAGACAAATGTACCATAGGAAAACTGAATGATACTTAAAGTGTAAAACACGTTTCTAACATATTCGCTTCTCATAGAGTTTGTAACATATTATCTATTCCAATCCTACGGCTTACCTAATTGCATATCCCGTATACAGTGAATACAAAGTAAACATCTTTTTTTTTACGCAATAGCATGACGGGACAAATTTTTACCACCTCGCGAATGTCTCCCAAAAACGAGAATAATAGATTCTTTTTTAGAAATCTCCAATCATCTCCATCAAAGACCAATCCATAAAGCATATCCCGTGTGGGATACACGGGATATGATTCAACTTTTACCTTTCCATTTTGTTTTCATTTCTCAGTTGCATGTATGGACCGCTACTTCAATTACTTTAATAGTAGTGAAAAAGTAAATGATTTTTCAAAATCATACTACATTTTGTCACGGCTTGTAAAATACTTCCCAAGTTTCAAACTTACAGTGCATTATGATCTCCAAATAAAACGTCTGTGACATACGGACGGATAGACGGACATAAAGTAACTATAAGGTTCCGTTTTTCGCCATCTGGCTACGGAACCCCAAAAGACCTATAACGATATTATTTCGTCCAATTTTATATTTATGGCATTTATTGTACCTATGCTTAGTTCATCCTTTTACACGCTCGGAGTTAAAATACGTGGCACTTTTATCCTGCGTGATTCAATTATGACTGCCATGCTGTCCTAGCTGAGCTCTAAAAGGTCTTCCCATATATTGGCTCACGTGTATAGCTGCACTTTTGTAGTGTAGTGAAAGCTTTTATATTTAACTACTCGCAATATACTGCCTATCGAAAGTCTAAATTACCCATATCTAATCTAGAGATGAGCTAAGAGTGTGAACATATGTAAAAACATATCTAATTTATTAGTTTTTTTTTATAGAATAGGGGGCAAACGAGCAATCGGAGCTTTTCTACGACAACCGACGCCCATGAATATCCACATAATTGCTATGCCGATACGTTGCCATCATTCACCCCGCCCCCAATGGGCCACCGGCTAATCACAAACCGCGCGCAATGTGATACTGAAGATGTCACTTTTCGGCAGTATTATGTGGACCTCCCCGGTCGTGGCACGGCCCAATTCCGTTGCATTGGAGGAGGTAGTGTCATACACTACGCACGGCACTACCTCCTCCTATGCAGCAGTGCACTACCTCTTCGTAAAATTGTTAAATATATCAGTAGCTGTTAATATATTACTGTAGTTAGTTATAGCACCGCATATGGTATCGTATGGAGAATTTTAGAAATTGCCTTTTGTATATCATGAATTAAATCTACCACCGGTTCAATCCTACACCTGTCTTGAGAAGAAACGGCAAACTCAGAGGGTGTCTAATAAATAAATAACAAATTTATAAATAATATACCATATACAATTTATCAACTTAGTATAGTCTTAATTATAGGAATATATACGATACGAAACCGCCTGCTGAAAAAAACTAAATATTCCATCTTCCCCAATGGGGCAGAGACTACTCTCAAATCACACAAAACGCGACAGCATAGCCTTTTAAGGTGGTCCCATGTGAGCGAGAAGTACCCTGGTGGTTCCGAACTAATCCGACTGCAATGCAACATATACTACCTCCTATCAGAATTATCAATCATGCATGGTTGCAAGATCCCGTGGCCAATACTTTACCGCACGTTTACATCAATTAAGCCGCTTTACATAAATAATTCGCGTATAATATTAAAATGCTCCGCCTTGTTCGTTAAGAGTTCTAAAGTCCATTTTCCTAAGTCTCTTGTACATTATAAAACTTTAACCACATATTGTAGCATTTAGTTTAGAAATTAATTAAACATCAACTTGAAAATTTTGTGAAAAAATTATTGTGTCATCATAGATTTAGAAAAATACTGAGATATACAGTGAGTCTCTCAAACCCGTCCATATAAAAATGTGCAACTGTCATATTATGCATTTTGTAAAAATAGTTTAAACACACGCGCGTAAGGTTGACATCTCAAGGAAATATGTAAAACTTTTATACATCTTTTAAATAGAATCTGCATTGTAAAAAGGATTTAAAATCATACACGTTAGGTTGAAGTTGCAAAAGAATATGTTTATGTACAATAACGGATGCTTTACAATGACAGTTGAATATGAAATCGTGTATCTTTTGATCAATGTGTGTCATATTCACTTTTTCACTCAATTTTGAATTTGTTTTTAAAATAAAAGGATGCAGTACGCTAGTATTGTTAATTAACCTACATTCATGTTACGAGGGATCATCTATTTTTAAACGGATCCATTAATCGTTGTGATGTTTTAAATACACATGTTAAAATAAGCTGGTAGTGTAGTAGCATAACAAAATTATTACTCCTCATTACTCAAATGTATAAATGAACATTTATTTAATTATTACTGACTATAACACTGTTTTATAGTAACAGCAGTGACCTACTAGTTTGATACGCGTTTGACGTTTTCTGTCTCTTTAGTAAAAGAAAACAAACTCCGTGCAGTAGCCGGTCCGGGATGGACGTGAGTAGCAGGAGATCGGTCGTCTTGCGCTCATTGAAAGAGGCCTATGTCCAGGAGTGGCGGAAAATTATGATTTTGATGATGATTATTAAACCCTTTTTTTACCTACCAAATCGAGACAATTCAATAAATTATTAATGAAATTTGATGACATACATCCGCCACTATTTAGAACTCCTTGAACTTTTTTTTTGTTTTTTTTTCGGAGGGACCTAATACTGATTGGCGGCGCTAGCCCAGCCTCAACAGTTTGACTGACTACGACGACTTTTTGTCTTCAGGTTACTCCATGAACTAAAAACTAGAACGTTCGCGCAAACTTTTAGTTTTAAATAAGTGTAAAAAAAGTTTTTTAGTTTTAAATAAGTGCCTTAAGTTCTGCTCGACCAAATTTAATGAGTACGAACAAACTACGCGTCACATTAACGGGTGGGATTTGGGAGTCTACTTATTCTTTGGCATGATGAGAGAACCATAATGTTAGACAATATCCAGTGTTAGCGGGGTAGTATATTATGGCGGCCTCCTAAGATTTTGTCATAACTGATATTGGAAACATACGGTTGTAATCCAGACATAGCAATAGCTTAAATATTCAAATTCAATATAAAGTCATTGGATATGGTTCTTTTAATATATCCGAGCATAGCAGCTGCGCGTCACCTGGTTGTCCTCTTTTTCTCGGTTTGTATAAGTAATTGTAATCTTGTACTGTCTCCGCTTTGATTAAGGAAAATTAGAATTAGTACCTACTCCTCCTATTTCCACCTTAATATATATTATATGTTCTATCTGATAAATTCTTTGCGGGTCTTAAGACAGTTTTAGCTTTTTCCCTCAGGCACCCTTGTGATCATATCAATGGGTTCATAGTGGATGCCACCTACCGATCCTGACGACACAGGTGTAGCAGTGGAGAGAATGTGTGGTGGTACAAGGCTATAAAAAAACGGCACAAAAACTCAATCTTTTCATTACCAACCTAATCCGGTACAATGTTAAAAGCACCATTTTTACTTTATTAATTCATAGCTTAATAAAGGTCTCTTCTTGATCAATTGTCTATCGTAAATACCAATTTAATCTGTTTGTGAATATTCTGTTTATTTTCTTAACCACTACAATTCATGTTATGTAAAAAAAATGTGACAATGTACTTCAATTTCTTGAATAAAGTTTTTCCGTTCAATATTATTATATTCTATTAAAATATATTCCTCGATAAATATTGACTTTCAAAAGGATATAGGCACAGGTTGGGCTCGTTAAAGTAGTTTGAAAACTAAAGTTTGAAGTGTCGATGACGGGCAATTTGCTGGTCATAATAATAATTAATTAACTTTGTAGTGATTTTTAAATTGCCATGACACTCAAAATTCCTGCAAACTAACTGCGACAGTTTATGTTACTCACTTAGTGTTTCTGTATATTTTCTACAGCTAAACGGAAATATTATACACCAAGTTAAAGTGATCTGCGCTTACTTAAAGGTTAGGTACAATAATTGATAGCTATAAAAAAGAAATGGTAAAAAACAGTATTCGCATGGGACTAAAATTATCACTCCGATACGAAAGTTTTTTTTTTTGTGCACTAACTATCACTAACCTCATAGGCCTGTAATACGTATTATTACCAGTTAAATTAAAATCTAAAAAAGACAATAGGAAATCAATTTATAAAAATGGATATAGATCCATATAGACGGCACGTGTATTAAATTATGTGACCAATCCATTAATCGTAGATGGAGGCGTACCACCCGTCCACACACCCCTCTCCGCCCGGATCGCACTCGCGTTCGAATAGGCCCGGCAGCGTCATAAGCGTAGCTCTCAGCCTGGCAACTGTATAAAATTACTCATTCCACCTGGCGATACCAAAACACCCACACACTTATGACAAGCACTCAACGTTTTTTTAATCTTTTTTAGCTTCAAGTTCACTTTATGTTTCAATTCGTTTTATTGAAAAACTTACTTTGCCTTATAAGAACATCTACAAAAAATAAAGGAAATATTGTTTGTAGATCTACTGTTAAAAACGAAAATAAAATACACTTATAACTGAGTTATATTATGTTGCATACACTTTTTTAACGTTGGTGTAACACAAAATATTTTAACTGTTCAGAAAACAGGCATATCGAGAAAATCTATTAATGAACGGCAGCTTTACTACGGAGTTTTTAAACATCAATGTTAATTTGGGATGCTTGTAATTGAAAGTCAATAAAATATCCAAATAGATGTAGTTTTTTACTAACTCAAAAACCATTAAATTTATTCATTATTTTCGATACAGGGTTGATTTCATAATTAATAAAATAATGGAAGAAGGCTAAGGTTACTCTTGTAGAAGTGTAATCGCGTAAATGTAGCGCCGATTGATAAGTGGAGGGGTTAACTGCGCATGTGTACCAATCACAACTGCTGCCCGACACGCGTGACCCTCCCGCGTCCCGCCCTCGCCCTTCCGTTACCTTATTAGCTACCTTTTTGCGTACTTCTGCGTAATAACGGTCAGCGTTATACTTTCGTCCCGGGACCAATGACGAAATGTACAAATATAAGGTGAAGCCAAAAAAAGAACTTTAATAACTTTAAATCGCTATCGAAGAATGGCTAAATTCGCCAAATGTTTGTGTACGTGTAATTCCAATACTTAAATAATCTGTAACGTGACTTACAAATTTGAATAGCTCTGTCGTGCGTTAATGTCCATTGTGAGTGTCGCCGATTTCAAATATAATTTGTGTGTTCACGATTTGACGTGACCTATAAAAAATGAAATACAAAACAAATATAACAATATTTGCAATACTTTACTAACAAGTGTTATATTGCATTTAAGATGTAAACTAGTGTTTATTATAAATGATTTAATAACAATATCCGGATTTGATACTTGACAGGGTTAGAATTTTATTTTGGTTTTCCCATTTCGAGTTCATGTTAGTATAAATCTTCGTCGATGTAAACATTACAACGTGTAAAGATTTATTAAACATACGAGGGTGGATTGATTAGTATTTGGGCTAAACTAAAAAATAAACTCATACTAAATCAGTTATATTTCCATTTTTCTACATAATCACTATCATTTTTGCCATCACCTTTAAAATTTAATTATTTAACTAGTCCCATGTTTCAGAAGCTTTACAGCAACCATGGTCACGGGTAGACTGAGATGACAGATGTCCTGATGTCATAAGTCTTTAAAAGTACCCGAAGAATTACAATTCTTTGGGAAAAATCGGAACAACTAAATAATTATTTAGTCGTTCCGATTAACGCGAACAGTGCATATCTTGCTGTCTTGAGATGTTATTTTTAGTTTTTGATTTGATTATGTTTACCACTGGGCCCCACTCTATTGAAATTTTATATTTTTAATTTCAATAGCCTCACGGATCATCCTTGGAAGGAATTGGTGTCCCCTAGTGAGGATTTGCGCTTTATCAAATGTAATCTAATGTAATGGCAGGGTCCAACTTAGGCATGCTCACAGACCGCAGATTTTGTAACTCGACGGTGTCACATATCAGCTATATGTTGTTTAACGTCGGGCTCGTTAAATAATTAAATAAACCGCGATAAAATCCTTAAAATTAGTTTTATTGTAACTAATATTTATCTTTATAGATATGCTTTTTTAGAGTTCTGCACCTAACGGGTATAAAGGGAACTCTATTACTAAGATGTATGCCTGTAATTTTTTAACTCATCGTGCTAATATTTATTTTTATAGGTATTCTTCTTTAGGATTGTGGACCTAACGGGTAAAAAAGGAACCCATTGCTAGGAACTCTCTCTGTCTTTTTTTCACCTCCTCATGCTAATATTTATTCTTATAGATATTCCTATTTGGGGTTCTGGACCTAGAGGGTAAAAACGGGACCCTATTACTAAGAAGTCTTTCTGCCTTTTTTCACCTCCTCGAGCTAATATTTATTTTTATAGATACTGTATTTAGGGTTCTGGGCGTAACGGGACCCTATTAATAAGTCTCCGATCTCCGTCTGTCTGTCACCAGGGATACCATGATCTGGAATAACTAGACAGTTTAAATTCTCACAGGTGACATTTTTCCGTACGACCCCTGTAACAACGAATTCCAAAAAATGGAATAAATATATTATTTAATGTGCCCCATATACAAAAACATGTTGTATAGGTGGTACGGGAGCCTATATCATTTTACCATCATTATCATCAGCTGGACGATGTCCACTGGTAGTCAAAGCTCCCTCCCCCCATAGGTCGTCATGGGTCACGTTCAGAAGTGACCTTAACCAAATCGTCAGTCCACAGGGTCTGTTCCGGTAATCATCGTCATCAACAGCCGGGCGGCGTCCACCGCTGGACATAGGCCTCCCCCATAGAGCGCCATAGATCGCGGACACGAGCCACTCGCGTTCGGCGGCTCCATGCCACCTTAACCAGTCCATCGGTTAGAAGGCCGTCGAACACTCGGCCTTCCGGTGCGGAGGCCGCCCCTAGAGAATATTATCATTTATCATAGACATAATCTAGCGAGGGCTAAGATCAATGGTATCCATTGTGCTTATTAAAATTTTCATTTATAAATAGCATTCTATTGTACATTACAAAGGCGTAACACATAACGCTACTATGTACGTTATGTAACATAGATTATCATTCCAATGTAGCCAGTTGGGTACGGTTTAATGCCAACTAGCGCCACAGGATCACGTAGAAGTACGTGTTAAGTGCCCTAGCTCTTAATATCTCAACGTTTGGAGACAAACCACCAGTTGGGCAACGTGGCAGTAAGCCATCACCAAAAGTCTACAGGTAACCGCAACACTAGAGGTATCGCTGATGAGTTGTCGGCCTCTTAGAGGTAAGCAGGCTATTCTCCTGAAGATCCCTAAGTCGTATCGGCACGGAAATACCGAAGAGCTGATAGAAGTTGCGAGCGGGGAAAAATTGCGCTGAAAGCGCACAGTAGAGAAACTGAGACCATCGAAATAGTGCCGGTGAAATTTTGAATTTGGACGATAAGTCCTGTAATGAACATTCAACATGTGTAATTTTAGCAATTGTGAGTTAGAATGACCTGCGATTATCCGTATTACTTAATCTTTTTAATGTGACCGAAAAGTGTTTTGTTTGCACGCGCTAATTACTTGTACTACAAGTCGGTTTAGAAAATATATATTTGTATGCGACAAAAGCATTCATACGGAAGGTTATACGCTGCATACCATGACCGAATAAGCTCTTTTTATTTAGCTTTATCAAACTTGTGACCTCAAGTAATCAATGAAAACTTTTTACGAGTATGTTCTCAATGGAAAAATCATCATGACGGATTTGCATCGAACAACAACGCAACGTGACCGTGACCTGTGGCGCTCTATGGGGGAGGCCGATGTCCAGCAGTGGACGTCGGCCGGCTCATGATGATGAACAACGCGTATGTACCTGTGACTTGATTTGTGTTGCACCCAAGGGACTACATTGTCCGTACTTCGTTGGCCTCCACTGTAATTAAAATGTGCAAGCATTCATACCATGCTATAGTAGTAGTTTAATGTATTAAAATGTTATTTAGGTTTGGGGGGGGGGGGGTTAGGACGCGAGATCCGTGATTTTCGGCCCTGAACACGTGTGGAAGCAAAGAAAAGTCCAAAATAACTTCATCGGGTTGCTATGAGTGCTCGTCAGGCGGCGAGACTTGGTTTTACTAAGGAGCGGTCACTGACTCTCTGCAGATGTGAGAGATGCATCGTGGTAGTGTAAAGAGAGGTAAAGGGGTCCCTATCTCCCCTACTCACACCTCAACATCTTTAGCTACTACCGACATATTTAAATAATGCAAATGCATTGCCCTACTTCCATTCTCCTCCCCGATGGGCCTCCGACTGCTCATAAATTACACGATTCGACAGATCAGAGTTGATACTTTAAGGCGGTATCATGTGACCGAAACGGAACGAACGAGGTGGTACGTTGCAGCGTAGCCCTTCCTCGTACTTCGGTTACATGTTTTAGGAGAAACATGCTACAAAAAAAAATACGACATTTATGAAATTTCTTGTTCTGTATTGTGTTGTGTATTTCATCCTTCATTATGCTGCACTTGTTTCAGTAGCTTTTTTTCCTTTATCCTCTGGTGCAACATTTTGTATCCATTTTCAGTCGGACAACTTTTAGTTCGTCCTGTGTCGCCGCCGGTAGCCTCAAAAAGTTTGTTATCGACGCTTGCTAATAACTTTAGGCTCCGGATGACGACAATTAGCTCGGAATACATTTTAAAAGCAAATAAAGTGAAGCAGAAACCGTATTGAGACAAGATTTAATGTTTTTCCCAATGTATACTACTTTTAAGACATTTATCATTATCGAGTCGCACGAATGTCTTTGTTAATCCGGATGTGACTTTGGGATAATTTGAAATGAAAAGTGCATTATATCCAGTTTCGAGTATTCCGTAGTTAAATGGCTAAAAAACGGAACAAAATCTTCGTCATATCCGTCTGTCCGAGCGTATGTCAGTCATTTTACTCGGGGTTTGCGCGTAAGGGGACATACGTGTGACAGTCTTTTGATGGCTAAAGACGTCTACAGGTATCCAAATAATACTCAAACACATTGTAGGCTACATTGTACCTACCTACTGCAAATTTAATTAAATTTAACTATCATGTATACATAAGTTTGTATCTTGCTGCACGTAAAAACTTTTAATTGGGCTTCGCGGCGTTATACTAGTTGAAATTGTTAACACTAGCTGTTAGTTTAAAATAAAATAATTGTTGTGTAGACATATCAGTGACGTAGCTGGTCTCAAAGCGTAAGGAACACCACGGCTTAGTTATTTCAGAATAGTATCGTGTGATATGCAATCATTATCATCTACCATTGCAGGGAAAACGTATCAGATTTTATAAAATACCGAAGGCACGAACGTCGCAAAACAGAAACAGATAACACTTATAAGCAATCCTTGCCGACTTTGCGCGGATATTTCATAAAATGTGCCAAAGATTAACTGATTTACAGGAATACAAAAAAAAAAAAAAAAAAAAAATATATATATATAAATTGTAATATCGGGCTCGTGAACATTACATGTTACCATGACAACAAAGTGAATTTATGACAGAACAACGTAAGTAGCGACAGCGAGTTGTCAATAATTACTGCTGCAGGATTTATTTTGATATTTTTTTCACACCATTCTTTACATTTGCGAAGTGTTCATAGTGATCTGTAACGTTTCAGAAAATGTTATAGAACCTGTGTTTGAAAAAATGTCTTATCATGATAAAAATATTTTTACAAATAGGCCCTGTAGTTTCCAGTATTTAATGCAAACAAACCATACAATGTTTCCTCTTTATAATACTAGTACAATAATCTACATCGTTCGATTATTGAAGGAGATTGATGTTCTGAATAAATGGAGATGAATTTTTCAAACACACACACATCCTACACTATTTTTATGGTACAGCGTTCATAGAACAGCAGAAACGCTGTCTTCTTTCTGATTTTCAACACCCACGGGATGTCCATTAGTCTCCATCAGAATGACAATTTTGGCACGTTTCGAGCGGCTTACGACAGCTACGAATGACTGATGTCACTAGGAACATTCTCGATCATGCCGCCTCTGTAAAAGAAAAAAAAAACTGAAACCTACACGGGATGTGAAAAAGCCTTGAAACAAACTCCATCGCGTTTCATTTAAATTCCTCCAAACGGAACGAAATGGGATTTATTCCAGGAACGCTGCAGCAATTCTTTTTTGTAATTTTTTTAATCTCTTGTTCGAAAGATTTATAAAGAGTAACAATCATACTTCGAATATGGGACTAGACTCAGCATCATCACTCATCCCTTTAAT
Source organism: Eumaeus atala (assembly GCA_017140195.1). Lineage (NCBI taxonomy): Eukaryota > Metazoa > Arthropoda > Insecta > Lepidoptera > Lycaenidae > Eumaeus > Eumaeus atala. Next base: position 252,621 of record JAFELO010000688.1, read on the forward strand.
GTGAAATCTTGTAAATTTTTAATAGGCAGCACCATGTACCATGATGCGTTGTCGTCGAGCACAGCCGGGGAGGTACATGACAGCGCCGTAGAGTGACAACTATGCTCTTGCGTTTCGTGTGGTATGTGGTCAACGGGTGGACCATTGGAGGCGAGGAAGGTACAAGGGCAACATAGCATTTTTGTCCCCAGACTATAGGTAGTCAGGAAAAGTCTCTGACTGCTCGTTCGTCCCTTTATATCCTATAAAAATAAAATGACGTTAAAATTGACTGAGCAGAAAAATAAGATTACTCAATTAATGCATATACATATATGTATATGGTACTTTTTGTAGGTAGCAAAAAAGTAAAGCCAAAATGTAAAAAAACAGGAAGGGATTATATAAACAAAAGCTTATGAAAGTAAAGTTTGCTGACGCCCATAACTTAATCCTCATAAACAGATGTTCAAGCGGTCGTTACGTAACCATGTGCCCCGTTTTAATAAGATGTGAATCCTTGGTATTAATAATGAAAATCAGATATTGAAAATAGCACAAGAAACTTTTAGCAGTCTTTATATACTCTGTCTTTACTATACACCACACTCAACCACGTTACACATGTTAGATAACTTTAGTGAAACAGTTTTAAATTATACTATGAATGACTCCTACACCATTTTTATTAGCAAAAATAAATTTAGCAATATAGTTGTGTGTACTCTAAGAAAAACATTGACTATGATTTTATAATGTTTAACAGACAAAAGGGAATATTTAAATATTATAAACGACTCTGGCTACTGTATAATTTACGGTGATCATTATTATATCGACAATTAAATGATAATGCTAATAGTATTTGTATGCTAAAGACATTGAATCAAGCAATGACCTTAACATAAATAATAGTAAATATAATATTTTATTTCTTATTCATTAACAAACTCAATGTAATGCATATCAGTATCGCAGGACTTTATCCGAGTTAGAAGAATCCAATAACTCAATATACGTCATATCGGAATACGTTACAAAGGCAGGCTTGGAAACACAGGCATCGATTCCCTTATAATACAGGGGCTAGATACTGCTGAAAGGACATTAATAACGGCGGATCCTGTAGATATCCTGGTTAAAATGGGGCTTGTGTGGAGATAGCTTCATGAGATAGCTAATCTATCATTATTAGGTATAATTGAATGCAGTGGAGTAGAGCATCAAAACGTAATTTTATGTATATAAAGGGTGCCTAAAATGAGCAACTTAAGCGTATTTTCCATAAATTAGAGCAGACCCTACAAAACTTATTAACTGATAAGTATAGTAAGGGAGTAATTGCTGGAGACTTCAATGTTGACACCATATCCATATTGAAGTCTCCAGCCATGAAAAATGATAATGTAAGACATTGGCATTTGAATGTATTTTGTTAAATTATGACTTAAAATTATCCTTTAACTAGAATATATATAATAAAACATGTATTGACAGCTTTGCTCCTAGTTTCAAGAAAAACTGCAAGGTAGAAGTGATAGAATTAGCTTTATCTGATCACACGGAGCGGATGTTATACAATGGACGTTTAGGATTTGTTTTTGAAGTTCAAAAGAAGTGGTTTGGCGAAAAGACCAACATGATCATATGACAGAAATTATTTTGAAGTTTACTCATTGTTTTGAGTGTTTAGCCTTTAGTGATATGACTACTCTTGACTGTAACATCGTTTCAGTTATTTTATATTCATTGTCTCCCAATTAAAATTGTCAGAATACCTGTATGTCTAAAACCAAAATAGTCATCGTGTGGTTCAAACATGCTTTAAAAATATACAGCGTTTATTTACATACAAACGGACACCGAACATATATAATAAAAACAAATTTGTTTTGTATTGAAAACAGTCAGAAACAACTAACAAGCTCAAAATAGTTATAATAATAATAATAATATGTTATTACATTAAAAATCAAGAAGAAATCCAAATCAATCTGGAATGTAAATCTGGAACGGAAAAAATGAAACGTCTTATATGATTTATAAGAAAGACCATGTTTATGGCACCCAGTATACCTAGCGATATCTATCAAACACAAACATAATATAGCTATCGCCAATGGAGAAGACTTCGAATAAGCTTTTTATATTTTTAATTGTTTTATAACTATGTATTAATGCTACCATAAAGTAAAAGTAATAAATTGTACTGGCAATTAAAAAACATTTTTTTACTTTGTTACAATATTTATGGCAAGACTAGGTACATATGAATGTTGCTTATTCGTAAGAGCTAATTCTAACTTAATTCCTACGATAGCAAATATGATAGATAGTACGTAATAGACGAGATGACACAAATTATGTAAAAATAATTTTAAAGCGACGCTGCTTTCTAAGGCTTTGTGTTAAGTGTGGCACCTAAATTTGAAACAGGCTTCCTGTCAGTTTGAGGCAATCTAGAAATGAAATGAATGCATTTAAAAACAACCTGAAATCTCCGTTAACAATCAATGTTTCTATATTGTTTCTAAATATTTTAATGGCAACTTAATATGTGAGAAACATTACAAATTTTAATTGCTGTTTATTTTATTTATATTTCCAATAAAAAATAATTGACATCATTATTTACATGTGTTGAATGAATTTTATGAACGAAGTACATAAGATAATTCTTTTATATATTTGCACGCTAACACAAGCGAATTGTAATGATATAGTATAAAGTAACCAGAACAACTGTGCAATGGAATTGGGCCGGCATGATCGGGGAGTTACCGCTCGCTCACTTGATAAAGTGACACCTGCGGTGTCGCGCTTCGTGCGGTTTGTGAGCCAGTGGCCCAGTGGTGATAAGGAGGGCAACATATGGGCATAATTATACTGATGTTCATGGGCGTCGGTAGTCGTCGAAAGGCTCCGATTTCTCGTATAAAAAAACCGTAAAATGTTAAAAGTGTAGAATGCACCAAAAGGCTTGCAGTTTGTATAACGAGAATACTTATACTCAATTTTAAGTCTTTCTGAAAATAGAAAACTAGCTGTATCATCAGGCTTTAATTAATTCTGTCGTGATTTTAATATCTAGTTATAAAAATGTAATAACAACATTATGAAGTTAGCTGTAGGAATTGGGTCGATCGGAAGCTACGAGGCTATCGAGCGAACCACGTTCGATACGATCTGTGAACAGATCCTTTGATCAGATTAATCCTTTTTTATCGATATCTCCATATTTATACTTGTCGGTTTACGGATGATATAATTTTACGTGATAACCTTTATCTAATTGATCTGTGAACGCATCAAGTCGCCTTTGACTGGTTATGCTTTCTCGCTCGCAGGCTCCGCCTTTTCGGAACGTTATTGTGACTCGGAATGAGCAAAAAGCTTAGCGTTATCGATTTACAAGACATACCCGTCAATATTTCAAAATGTTTATGGAATGGATCGAATTGGGTAGTCTAAAATAAGGGATTACTTTTAATGTAATGTGTATCTTCCTTTATTATTTTAATTAAATAAAACGATACACACATCACGGTACAACTTGTGTGACACATAAATTTTCATACATATTACATTTACTTTCTATTGTTTATACAAAAAAATTGTTACAGAGAATCTGTATTCGAAGTCGAATGGTTTTTAAAATGGAGACGGACTATCGATCTACGATCGAATACTAGTTGCTTAACACTTTAAACCGACGTAGCGCTCCCTAAATGTGTGACCAAAAAAAATGTTAAAGGGGATTGTAGGAATGCGACGCCGCGTGTATTGCAGAGACTCCTCCTCGGTACATGCGCATCGAGTAGGAGTAGTGTTAGTTAGTGGGTATTCGGCTCAGTTCCCACCCAGGAACGATGGCATTACGCAAGTGCATTTCCCCGCTAAACAAAAAAGAAAAGAAGAGAAAATACTAAAAGTTCTGAAGTGTAAAAAGTGAATGGAATTAATTGTAAGAAAGCCTTTCAAGGCTATAATTGACATCGTATAATTAGGGCAGTTTGAGTGATACAAAAAAAAATCAAATCGGTATGGACCGCCTCCAAAATAAAAAGTAGAAATATAAAATTATAATAATAAAATAATAAAGATATGGATAACTCAGTTATAACTAACTAATATAGGCATACAACAAGTATATGCGCATGAAGGTATACATATATATGTGTATGTTCAGGTCCTGCGAAATCCTTTTTCATTTCATTGCCCAGCACCAATTCTTGCAAATTAATTAATTAAATTTACCCCCATGGAAGTAGGTGTGGGTAGCTAGTCCGGATGTATTGAGGGTCTGCTGTCAAGCTAACGAAAGAGAACACTATTGATGATTTAGACATTTGTGCGTTTCAATGTCTTTTAGAGCGTTGAGAGTCCCACATAATCCTTGTGTTTAATGGTATTCATCAATTCATTAGCAAAGCGGGATTGTGTCGGTACGCTTGATAATGGCATGTTGTTCTTTATGTGCTGTGTGAGTTTCCGGTGGCTCAATGGTCCCTCCATTACACTTCACTTCACTGGGCCAACGTATAAAAGAAGGGCAACGTAGATACGTGCAGATGCATAGTAACTATGCGGATGTTTATGGGCGTCAGTAGTCAATCTCCACTCCAATTGTTCGTCCCCCTATGTTATATAAAAACGTATCCACTATAATGAGGTGTGAATTACCATTCACCTGGTCGGACTTTTAAAATAAGGCCCCAGATACACAGATGGGGATGCAAGCTGCTGAAGGCGGGCAAGGTCAGGGCCAAGCGCGGTCGATACCGGTTTACTCGAGCTTCGCGGAGGGGGCCGCTCCCACTCCACTACTGTCGCCGACTGTTGCCCCTCGCCACATTATGTCACTGCAACGCTATGTTTGACATAACAAGTTTGCTTCGACTAATAAGACTCTGTCTACGTGTGTGATTTGAATTTAATGAAACTATGTAAGGCGTCGGACACACTCAGTACTTACGATAATGATAATAATAATATTTGTGGACTTATCACACCACGTTAGCCTAGTCCCGCGGTAAGTACTCTAAGGACTTGTGTTACAGGTACTAGACAAGGGAAATATGTTTATTACTTTTATAAATTTTATATATTTAGTATTTTTAATATAGAGATATCTGTAATAATTAAACAAAAAACCACGACCTAAGTGGGATTCGGACCCGTGACCTCTGGCGTAACACGCGGACTGAGTGCCACGTCACCAACTCTTCCAGCCAAACGTTGTGATTACATATGTTTTTTTATTAGTAATTTACAGAAATTAAACGTTTGTCGTTGGTGCGTTGCATCAATTTCTCTCTGGCGAGCCGCCCTGGTTTCGCCCGTGAATAACAATAAACAAACTATACTCTAAAACTTTCCTCAGTAATCGCTTTATGGTGACCGTGAACCGCATGAAAATCCAATTGAGGACTTTGAGAAAATCAAACACGTACAGACGGAAAGCTTTTGGGGATATATATTCTTATAATATGTATAATATGCATTAGTGAACAACAAAAATTATAACACTTGCTCCTAATAACTTCCATTATATATTTTACTTTTTCATTTCATTTTATGGTTATGACAGGAAAAAATATTGTAAGACAATTCGAATCGTTATAAATCCTAAACAGATATTTTCATTGAAACTCCTTTAAAAATATAGTAATGCTCTTGTAATATCGTCTAGATAACGTTGAACGTTTTTTAAATTTATTTTTCGACTTCTTTCGACTTTCATTTTCATTTGAACTCACGTAAAACTTTATGTGGTTTTTGAAATATAAGGTTATATGTACTCACGCTGCAGCCGTTATGTAAATTTGCAAAAAAAAAATGTCACACACAATCTTTTAATAATAAATTACGGCTACCCAGTCCTTATCGAGGCAAATTAAACAAGCCCAAAACACAGTTCGCCTAAACTTCCGTCTTCCTTGTCTGATAAGCCTCTAATAATTTTGCATTGTTACATATGCATGCAAATTCCAGGTCAAACGGACACCGGAAATTGGTCGAAACTTTGCTTTGACTACAGACAAACATCGGTGTAGGTGAAACTAAACAGGATCGTTTTAAAATAGGCGCCTTTAAAAGTAAACATTGATAGCGAGCACTTATAAAACTAGATGAAGGCTATTAGCGGCCGAATGTATGTGCACGTAACATACAGAATACTACTTTTAGCGGCCGAATGTATGTGCACGTAACACACAGAATACTACTTTTAGCGGCCGAATGTATGTGCACGTAACATACAGAATACTACTTTTAGCGGCCGAATGTATGTGCACGTAACATACAGAATGCTATTTTTAGCGGCCGAATGTATGTGCACGTA
>JAFELO010000688.1:260983-288717 GCA_017140195.1 Eumaeus atala
AATGTTATGTTTACGCCTGTTTAACCTATGTTCTTTGGTAAGTAAATTAACATAGAATAAAATGTCTCGGGTATTCTGTGAGCATGTCTGATAAAGATTTTTCTTTGCAGAAAAATTCTATGCAGAAAAACACCGCCCAGCACCAGGTCCGATGACAGACGGTCGGGTTTAAGATGTTTTGTAACAATGCGAATTCGAAAGGCGTTACTCTCACTATAAACCATAATATTTTTCGCATATCTCACTCGAACATACTTTCGAAAATTTTTAATGTTATTGTCAATTTTACACATTCCAAAGTGTTATAACGTACTGACGTAAGCGTTTAGAACATTATAAGGATAAGAACGAGGTACCTACCATGTTGCATTGTAGATGAATTGGGTCGGCACGGCTGGGGAGGTACCACTCGCTCATATGACCCGTTTTGTGTGGTTCATGAGTAGCCCGTGGCCCATTGGAGGTGTGGTAATATTGTGGCTATATAGAGGCGTCGCTAGTCATCACTGTTTTTTTGTCCCCTATTATCATCATCATACGTCCGACGTCATATACCGACGTCGTCCGGCTGATGATGATGATGCAGCAATCTGTACATAAGCCTCCCCCACACAGCGTCGCAGGGCACGGTCACGAGCCACTTTCATCCAACGGCTCCCCGCCACCTTAAACAAGTCGTTATTCCACCGGGAAGGAGGCCGTCCCACACTCCTATATTTATAGAAAAAAATATTATTGTATGTTGAATGTATAATGGGTTGAATGTATTAAGTACATTCATTTTTTCTAATTAATTCTGGTCTCAATTAGGTACAGTTTCACTTAACGTGGAGATACGCCGTATGGGTCGGTGTGGTACTGAAGATAACGTATCAGCATATTTTTTGTACAAACGGCGGCCATTAATTCTATGGATGTGTTCACATGTTTAATCGTAAAGTATAAAAACGCAGGCAATGGTTGTTGATTTGTGTAAGAAACTGAAACGAAAACGATTTACTTGGCAAATTATAAAAACCATGATATCATTTGATCAGATTCTGTTCATATAATTTCTTGCTATTTATATATATAGAATATTCATATTTTGGTGGGTTGAAAAATTCTTAAAAAGAAAAGAAGTTCTATTAAAGCTGAGTGAAACCGTTAAATTTAGAAAGGGTAAAAAGGCGTTTTGGTGTAGAAAGAGGCAAGCTATCGGTTAGTTTATTCATTCACCCTTTACACCGCGCGGTGCAGAGATTATCATTTTAAAATAACTGTTTGTATGGTCATCAATAAGACTACCAATTTTAATCACAAATTCATGGTACTCCTATCAAATTTATACTTCAAAACTAATGTTATAAGAGGAAACATTTAGCTGTTTGTTTATTTGTTTCCATTGGATATAAATAGGATTCGAAACTACTTAAATATAAATAATTCATCTGTTATGATTCCTTGGTCACGTGATATCGCGACAAAACTAAGTTCCTCTACCATCACCATAATGTCCGTAAATCCACAACAGTTAAACCGTTAAACTCCACTTCTTACCGCGCACAATTATACTGTGGAACTAGCGGCCTCCCATGGTTTTTCCGATCCGGTACGACTTAGGGGTCTTCAAGAAAAGAGCATACCTATTCCTTAAAGGCCGGCAACGCGTCTGTAAGACGCCTAGTCTTGCAGATGTCTATGTGCGGCGCTAGTCACCACCCACCACTCGTTTGCCGCCTATCTCATAAAAAAGTGCAGAGACTCGTTCGTAACCGCTACATGCCGACACATCTGTGGACCAAGACTTCACGAAGTCAGAAAAATGCTTTAAATATGCTAGCAATGCTACATTCCGTGCAGTTTGTGAGGGTGGTGATGACAACGCTACAGCATGATCATTAGCAGTCTGGATGTTAGTGAGTGTCCGTAATCACCACATGGGTCCAGTTGATCACTCCCTCTACACTATAGAGAACATAAAATTTTACAGCACGGCCAACTGCAGCCACCAGCAACGCCTGCAATAAAAAGCTAACACCACATTTAGAAGTGTCACACACGTGTCTCCTAAGTTTCTCCGACCTGAGAAAAGCTCATAAAGTATACAAAATATACTAAATTAAATTTAACAAGTAAAGAAATAAGAGGTGTTACTATAATAAGCCCCAAAATTAGTTATTGTAACAAACCGACGCCGCGTAATACAGGGAGTTAGCGAAATACTTGAGCGCCGGACACGCCTTTAACAACTGGAAGGGTTATATAATCCTTAAGGACGGACCTGATTTGGGGCGGCTAAGAATTTATTTTCGTAAGAAAATCTTCGCTTACCCGACATATTTTATAGTACAATTTACTTGATGTATTCTTTTTCATAGCTGAAATGTGTTTTCGTATGATTTTGGGTTTCTCTGCGTTTTTAGGTAAAGGTTTATGTATACTAGAAAACCAACATGAAACACTATAGCCATCGCTTTACGCATAAGTAATTGAGTGAAAAGTCGAGCTGGTTCAATCTCGAACGTCTGTGATATCTACAGTAATGTTACTTACATACACCTCTTGAAAATATGGTGGAGTGGTTTATATTCCATAAGTTTTTAGGTGTGCAACCAACGACCACCCGCAAGTAACTTCCCCTTATGCAGTAACCTATGATCTGCTTGCATGAAAAACTTTTTTATTTAACTTTATGAGATAGAAGAAGCGCTAAGAAGTGGCGTCTAATTCATGTTACGTTTAACTAAGGTTTTTGCCTTTGCTGCTATGTCTAGTGCAGATAACTCAATCATAAATTAATGTAAAGGAGAGCACAGGCTACAGTTGTATGGATTTCTCATATCCCCGGTTTACTTATAAGGCTTATCCTACTTACCCTATCTTAGCTTACAATATAATAAAAAAGAAATTGTGGGAGAAGTCTCTTTAGGCCCAGTTTACAACTTTAAGTATTAAGATTTACACTGCTTTGAATCGGATATAAAAGACAGTTTTTAAGAGGAGGTATAACAAGTGAGACGTTTAGTTTATGCTAATTGGGCATAAACTAAACGTCTAATAAGAGCGGGCAGACATGTCAGACGCACCTGGTTATAGTATTTCCAACTCTATGTAGTTGTAATAGTGGTCTCGTTGCGGCAAATATTGGTGAGGTTTCGTACAAATAATGGGAAATAGATTCCTAATTTGATAGACGTTGGGAACCTTATGTTTAGAACCTTACTATTCACTTAAATGTTTTATGGTTTAGACAGAATCCTGTACTGTACAGTGTATAGCTTACAATACTCAATATCGATTTTGACTTAGTACCTCACTACCGTGACAACAACTGTCGTCCACTCGGACATAAACCTATCAACTCATAGTCATTTATTTTAGTAACTTCATCACACTATTAATTCCGCAAGTTCAACGAACACCTGCGGTAAAGTAATTAATACTCACGTTAAATAATGTTTTGAAATCACGTTCAGCCGTCAGCCCATGGCGTGACCCGCCGTAACTGAAGTCCGAGGCACCTACGGTCGCGGCGCGTGTCGGATTACCTGACGGATGTCTCTACGTGTGCGCTTCTCCAGCATGCCGCCCGCAAGTCTCCTGCATATCTCCCAGATGTTTCGTCCGAATGAAAGCCGTAATGCGTGACTGATTGAGAGGCACATCTGGAGGCATACAACCGCAATCCAAAGGAATAATCCTTTTTTAATACGTAACGAAAGCGAGGGTCCACCATTACACGACAGAGAACAAGGAACAGTCAAAATAGTGCCCAATAACCGGGAAATGTGTACCAATCTATAGCCGAAAAGATTTTATTAACAGTTGCTTTAGTTGAAACCTCAAAAATCCCTCTGTATTAACCAGATTTAGCCCCTGTGGTTTCTTTCTTTTGCCAAACATGAAAAAGTGGCTTGCTGGGTAAATACTTCGATAAAACAAAATATTGTTGTGTTGAAGAGATTGGGACATTTCTGGACGAACAGTTATTTTTTCAAAAATGAAGTTGTTACTTTCCATCACAAAAAAATTAAATGAATTTTGTAGTTTGCATCGATTTAGCGATACTCTACACCAGGCAATAATATAGAATATTTATAACTTCAAAGTATCGCTGCTTCGCACAGAATGCTAAAAGTGCTGAGAGATGAAACTTAAATCCTTACAAACATTTACGGTAAGACGGTTGAAGTTGAGGAACGTAGTGAGAGCCCGAGATATGCCGGCGTACTGGAAATTTAAATACATTTTCACTTTGTGATGGAATTTGAACTTTTTATGTGCTGAGAATACTTTGAGACTTAAGTATTATAAATGTTTCATAATAGCCATCATCATCATCAGTTCTAATTCCTTATTCACGTCTCACGCGAATTTCTGAGGAGATTTTATCTCAAAGCCAGTTAGCAGATGGTCAGGTCACGTAATGGTTTGCCCGCCCCGTAGACATCCACGTCACGTGATGCAGTCACGACGTATCCCAGAATGTTTTGGAATAACCATTATGGCGGCATCGTGTGAGCGAGAGGTACTTCCCCAGTCGTGCCGACAGCGGCTTCGGATACAACTCATCACACTCTCATCACCTTGTTGATCATTAATCACGCCATATTTTTTTATAAATTATTTATCTAAAATTACTTTTTAAATTTTTGTGTGAAAATATGTTATATTGACAGTAATTGATGTCTTTATTTACGACTACTTCCTAGTGCTAGTGTGTCGTCTACAGTATTTTCCAAGTATTGCTACAGACGCATACAAAATTGGTATACATATAAAGAGAAACAATATATCATATACCAAAGTCTACATCAGCCTTTCTCGGTCCATTTCGGAGAATAGCTTTCTGTAATAAATTCATGATTATAATTTTTTACAATTCTACTTTTCAAATATTTCTTATCCAATATGTTTTACTTTCAATATCATTATGTATGAATTCATTTAAATTTTAAAAACAACTTTCTCTAAGCCACGATTTAACATTACTTTTAAATTAAATAAATGGTAATGCTTTAAATACATTAAGCAAACAATTATAAATGAGTATGGCCTGTATACTTAGTCTGGCCAAAAATTCTGTTAAAGTTAAAAATAAAAAAAATATTACATCTGAATTTGGAATCTGCTATTGTTTACTCATTTTGGCTCCAACACATTGTACAAAATTTTGCGATATTAAAATGGAGTGGAGTGACAAAGTGAAGCCAAACATTTGACTTATACCTGTCTGATGTTTGTGTATAGGGTTATTATTGGGTGCAATAAGACTTCCTCTGTTAGTGACGGAGATACATATGACCGTCCACGTAGTGTTCGTACGAAAAAAGTGGTCTAAGCAGAAGTCGAAGCAAAGGTGGTCAAAGCGTCGGGTAATAAAGCACGGTCTAAGCAGTCTTTGTTGGAATCGAACGTCTCCGTATTTTACTATATATAAAAATACAATACAAAATTATTAATTTTATTCCACAAATTATAAGAAGTTACTTAATGGCCAAAACAGTGTTATTCAAAGAGAGACGTTTGTGAAGACTGGATCCCAAACTAGATTAAGATCTGTATCTCGGGCTCCAGGCCTCCCTGATGCGGACTATAAACTATAGTAGCTATATTAAGTATGTTACAACATATGGCACATATGTATGTATGGAGCCGAGTGCTGATTTACAAAAATAGGGATTTTTTTTGCGGCTTAAGAAAACAAGGATATAAAAATAAAAATAACAAATAAATAAGAAAAAATCAAAAGCAATGCATGCAGTGTGTGTGTGTATGTGTATGTGTGTGTGTGGGCGTACGTGCGTGCGTGCGTGCGTATATATACATATACATTTTCAAAACAGAATGTTTATCTACTAGAAAGTACTCTACCGCTTATTGAGAAAATTTTTATCACGCTAATTAGATATTAGGTCAGTGGATAAATGTTATTGCTTCCGAGTCGGGTCGAGCCGGTCAGCCTTTGGGATGCTTAAGCAGATCTTTTCGTTCAAAATGTCATAGTGCCTTGCCCTTAAGTCCAAACTGTTCGATCAGTGTGTGATGACACATGAAACCGAGACATGGCTGCTAAATGTGGGCCTCTTAAATAGGCTCAGAGTCGTTCAGCGTGCCATGTAAAGAGCTACACTTGGTATTTCTCTGCGAGATAGGGTCCGAAATTCATAAATCTGCAAGAGATCCACGGTTACCGACTTAGCTCAGAAAATCAGCAAGCTGCAGCGACAATGGGCTGGCTACATTGCTCGCAGAACCAAAAAGTATTGGGGAAAGAAGTATCTCGTGTGGCGGTCCTGCACCGGAGGACGGAGTTTGCGACGGCCTGCTAACCGACAAGGTGGCAGGGACAAGTGGCTCGCGACCGTGACCTGTGGCGCTCTGTGGGGGAGGCGGTGTTAAGCAGTGGATGTCGTCCGGCTGATAATGATGATGACTGTAATTTTGATAATGATAATGACCGAAATGATGACCGGTTCATCGGCAAGCCATTTGGGCCAGGACTCTATTTGATTACGGAACGATAATGACTAGTAAATTTACTGTTCATGTTCCGTAACCAAATGGCAAAAACAAAATACTTATAATTTCATCGTGTCCTTCTGTCTGCCCTTCGGTATGTAACAGACTTGTTACTACAAGGTTATGGGCAAAATATGTATGAAATGTGGAGGGTAGGAATTTTATGAACTGCATTTCACATATACTAATTATAACAAAGTCCTTAAAATTGCATGTCTATAAATTGTGAATGTACGATTGAGAAAGATGATAATTCTAAAAATAGGCATTGTACAGACCATCGTGCGGTTTCCAGCCACGGATATAGCGATTTCCGAGGTTTTAGTATATATTTACATGCCATATCGAAGGCGATAATTAGTAAAATAATACAAATAATAAATGCGATCAACAACACTAGCAATTACCGCATGGTCGCTTGTTACCGACACGTAATTATTTTAATATTGCGGGGAATTAAAATTTGTATTAGGATTTGTAATAATTCGTGGTGCGTGCAGACCGATGATGAACTTGGTGGAGTTAAAAATTTATTACGAAATTAATTACGGCCCTGAAAACAAACCTTTAGATATATTAAACATAGAAACGTTAACCGCAAAAGAATGGTCTACGGCGAATCTCGGTAATGTTAAAAAGGCAAAAACATTGTTAATCAAGGAACAGAAGACAGAAGACGATATCTCCACGGTCCGTTCAGTTCACGGATCAGATCGGAGATAGGTCCGTTGGTTTATAGTCTCCTACAAAATGAGCTACTTCGGACAGCTCGGCCTTTATTTTTTTTTGTCGCGGGAAACGCATTTATGCACCTTCACCTGTGAGTGGGGTCGTGGGGTGTGTGCGGCTCGCGGCACATTATAGTGTGGAATACCCACAAAAACCACCGCGAGTGCCATCAGTGCTGCCTTTGGTGAGGCGCTCCGGAACAAAAAATCATTAGAGCACCTCGACGGCGAGTCAGTCCCTCGAGGTACCGATGCCGCCGCCCCCACCGCCACGTCAAGGCTTGAACCATGTTGGAAAACAGATCAGCCTCTATTACGTGTACACATTTGAGATTCTTAATTAAATACAATTACTATATTCAGGGAAGGAAGCCTTGAATTTGCTTACCTTTTTGGCAACCAAAACTATATTATCGATATATATATATTCACATTCCGTGGTCACTTCCTTTTATACGTGATCACATATAAAACGCAGTGATTATACCACACTAGAAATCAGACTGAGGGACCACCTCGCAAGATGTTGCCAATTATAAAGGGTACACAGCACGTTACCGCACTGAACACGAAAACATCGCCGTCGTCACATCACTCCGATGGATACTAACCGTCTTTCCTGGTCCTGTCGGATGAATTCGTCTTCTGTAGAACGAACGAAGAAATATCAACACAAACTTATCCCGTCAACTTAGTTCTAATGAAATCTCTATCTTGATTCCAAACCCGATTATATAGAGCACTTAGCTGCCATACTACGAGGGCTTTTCGTTACGTCGTCGCCATCCTTACCGGGACCCGCGCAGCGGGACGTGCGGCCGGCATGTCCTGGCCGGGATGCGTCGCGGAGCTTAATAACCGGCTATCGGGATTTCAAAGTACCTGGGAACATGACGAACGACATTAGATTATATTTGTACATCGATCGATTGGTTTATACTCTGTTACGTGATGAATATTATCGCTTGCCATATTTTTTGATAAATTAGGATTATAAATAGATGGAGAAGGAGTATCAATCTGATACTATATCTCTCTTTCCCTCTGAAAGAGAAATGTAGTGTTAGATTAGTACAGGAATGTTGAGTGATTTGTATCAGCTAGTGAACGCCCAATGATCGAAATTCGAACCCAATTACAAAAATATTATATGTGTATCTTAAAAATATTTACGTTAAAAATTATTGAAAGTAAAATGTGAAATTATTGCGCTTAACATTTGACACCGTCTCTCTAAAGTCAGTGTGTGCCGTAATGTGTTTCGTTTTATTTAATTCTGCACGTCTTCTCCGTATATCTTTCAACTGTATGTAGGAAGTAGCTGCTAAGCCTTGCCATGCTGCATTGCAGCCGAATGACCGCGGAGGTACCTCTTGCTCATATAATAAAACGTAAACTGACAACTATGCTGTCGTGTGTCATTGGGGTTATGAGTAGCCGGTAGTCCATTGGAGTGGAGGAGAAAAGGAGGGTATCTGCATCCCACTAAACTTGGGACAGTGCAATGGGGGTGAGTTTCCTATTTTCGTCCCCTGCCCAATGCGCAATTGTGCTCATATTGCTCTTTTGTCTCCTCGTCTTATAAAGAAGTGGTAGCCCTCCGTTTAACTGGCTTCGTCTTACTACTGATTCTCTTTTGGCAACACACCGACAGCACCCGTGTTATCTTTGGGCTACCAGTCGAAATAAAATACTGGAAGCGCATCTGCGGGACCTCTGGTATCCGGGATGTCTGTGGATGTTGGTGTTCACTTACTTACAAGTGGTCCATCTGCACGATTGCCTCCTATGCCGTAGAAAACCTGTGAAGTCTTACACAAGTTACTTAGGCACTGTATGCCTACGTTTACAAAAGCACACATTAGCAACAGGGCACATCGGCACACCAATACAGGGCCCGAAGTCCTCCAATATTGAGAGGTCGATCTGATAATCTACAGCCACCTCCGATGCCGGGGCTGTGCAATGCGCCCACCTTAACCCCTAGTACCAGTTATAGAGCCTGCTTAAGTTGAGCGTAGCGCCTTCGCAGCACTCAAGTCCGTCTTCTGCGGCGCAAGTCATTCTCTACCTCCTGGGAAATTACCCTCTCACAAAAGTAGGGCATCACCTTCCCTCGAGCAATGAGCAGACTGTCTTGGAGGGCGAGAGGTGTGATCCTCAGTGGTTGATGATTTTTGTAAGCATCTGGTGAAACCAACAACAGACCCAGAGACTTTGTATGATTTTTTATCTTAAAATGGACAACTATTTTAATTTAGTTTTGGAGCAAACCAGCAGTTAAATACAGAGTATGTGAAAAATAAAATTTCACTTTCACTACAAATACCTATACGGCCAGAGGTACAAATAAAAATAAAAAAGAAAAATCAAAAACCTGACTGCAAAGAAAAAAGTATCACTAGATGTAAGTTGCTAGTTTCAACATGATCTGTGTGAGGTGCAATAATTTTTTTTTTTAAATATATTTTAAATTAATTATAACAAAATAAAACAAAATTAATTATAATAATTATTTAACTGTTCTTAAAATTATATTATAATATAATTTAATTACCATTGCGCCCATTCGAGCCTACCATTACAGAGAATAAGAGTAAAAAATCTATAATAATTATAAAAATGAGTCTTGAATTTCTGTTACGAACTTGTATGAAGTAAAAGGTCCATCATCATCAGGTCGTCCAAATTCCCTCACACGTCTGTGTTGACAGAGGTTCAAGTTAAACGACGATAGCGACAAAATCTTTGAAATATTATTGCCAATAACTGATAACACTTTAAACATCAAGGATATGTAAATCGCATGAGAAAAAAACGAAATGCGTGTGGTGAAATCGGCACGTGTAATATGTTTGTACCTATATATTATATGACTGGTGAATGTGGGAATGACTGCAGACGGATAATAACTACGTGCGGGAAATAATATCTCTCTTGATCAACATCCTGATAAGATTTGTGTTACATCGTGATGCAGAAAATGCGTTTACGTGTGAAACCGCGCCGGACCGGTGGGAGTCGGTAGTAGTGGCAGTCTTGTGATATCACTACCGACGGGTTGCACTCCTTCACTAAGCCCCCGGTAACTTACGAACCACAAGAATGGGTCAACATAGCTGTCACTTTGCGCAGATAGGTATCATGATGGATGGATTCATGTATTAGGTTTTATATGAGGTAATAGCACGCTACATAACAACTATATATCTTAAGTCTATGCGAATGTTAGTCATTACAATAAAACTACTTTTACGGATTTTATCGCGGCTTATTAATTTGGTGGTGGACTCATTCCACCCGTGACCATGCTTGCTGTAAAGCTTCTGAAACGTCGGGCTACATAAATAAATTAACTATACAGATATTTGTGGGCGTCGCAGTTGATGAAATAGCTTCGGCTGTTAATCTATCTCCTGTATAATAAAATCACGTATATTATGTGTGTGTTTGTGTGGAATAAACCGCTGGTGTCTTTATGTGTATATTATAGTTGCTATTGAACAGGTCCAATAGCAACTATAAAATACTTACAATGATAGTACAGAATCACAAACACCATAGATGACGTGTCCTGCATGCTACATTGCAGCCTAATGTGGGCCGGTACGACCTGAGAAGTACATATCGTCCCCATTATACCCGCACACTCACCGCACAAAACCCAACGGTATGTTTTATTAGATAATCTCTCGGGTTTCGTGGGATATGTAAGTATACGGTGGCCCATTCAAGAGAAGGAGAGCGACAAGTTTGCATGACAATTGAGCTGTGTGCGGGCGTCCGTGGTGGGTAACCGTTCCAGCTGACACGGCTGCTCGTTTGGCTCCTCAAACTATACACAATTGGAAGTCATATAGCAGATCAACGTTTTTACGTATAAAGCAATATTTATCACAAACAAAACTTTCGTATAAGCCGGCGAGGTATATTCACAGGCTGTTTGGGATGAAAATCTAACGATTTTCAGCCGAATTTAATACAAAAGAATATTTTTCTTGGGAGACCTCACGGCAAATGGAAAATACCCTCAGATATCTACATAATATATAAAGGTTTATACGCACTCTATAGGTTCATTGTTTATCGTTGTTATTTCGAAAAATTTTGGATGAGCGTCATTTTTTTAAATGAATTTTTCTTCTTGGCATATCCAAAAATACCACAACCTAGTGGGTAGTACAAAAATATCCACAACCTAGTGGGTAGTACAAAAATATCCACAACCTAGTGGGTAGTACAAATTAATTATTGAATAAGATGATTATCTTGTTTAGAATTAAAAGCAAGTGAATGATAATACTACTAAGATCTAATTCTAGTGCATTAAATATATTCGTTTGTTATAAAAACAAGCGGAACTGATAATGTACTTTTTTTTCTTGTCGGTTAGTAAACAACCTTTATTTATACAGAATACGTACATTCATAGATATCAGACAGAAATCGTTAGTATGATACGCGTAGTAATTACATTTATCTATTTTCGTATATTTACTTGGACCGCGCTGCTTTGGCAAGTCTTAAAATTTAAATGCAGTTAAATGCCAATCGTATCCCATTCCGGGATGATGGCACCAATTATCTTCTAGCTGAACGTTCAAATGATCATCAATATTACTTATGAAGCAAGTGTAATTTCATTTGTCATTCTGACGGACTAGTTCTTTAACTTTTACCATTAACTTTAGAATGTCGCACCAATGAGAATCATTTTCATTGACTTTCTATACCCCATAAGTTGTATTTAAGAGTTCATTTAAAGACGCTAGCTTTTATTAAAACAGCATTACATCGCGTAACTCCTGTTCTGCTAGTTGTAGCGTCATAGTAAATATCCTTCACCCATAAATTGACTATTCAACACAAAATAACTACCCAATTCGGGCCAGCAGTTCTGAGATTAGGGCGTTTCACGTGGTGACTTTCACGTGGTACAGAGAATGAGGAAAACTTTTTTAACTAGTATTATTAATTGTTTGAAAAAAAAAACGTTTAATAGATATTTTTTATATATATATAATATAAGTTCACCTGAGTCCCATATACGTATCTAAAATAAACATAAAAACACCAATTTAAAAAGTGTAAACAAAAAAGCAATCAAATAATCAAATGACGCTGCGCTGGCTGTCCAATCCAATGGATTGGATTTCTGTTCGTATTCGTGTATTTTGATACGTTGAAAGCACCGTCGTGAGGATTTAGATAAACCATATTGTATGTATCTAAACTGCCTATTATTGTATATAATTACTGACAATATGTAAGAGGTAAAACAGAACTCTAAATTTCAGCAGGATAAGGGCGGCACTACCGGGAAGGTGACCCTCGCTCACATGACGACACGACCATGAGATAGCTACGGGAAACTCACAAATCCATGAAGGATTATAGCGTTTAGTGCGATTTGCGAGTTGCTGGCTCGTTTGAGGAGTGGATGGATAAATATCACTACATCCTAGTAAATTATACTAACAATTGAAGGTTTTTTGTAAACTATGTTCAATCTGCTTCAGTTATGTTATGTTTAATTATTCATAGATATTTACAACAGGTATACGAATAACTATGGGGTGCTGTAAGTCGGGTGAGCTCCACGTTGTGTGCTTTGGGCAACGGTGGCTGATTGATCTACCTATGCGAGAGAGGTAGGTTCAATTAACTAACGACCAAAAATCTGAAACAAAATCCGTGCTCTCGCGCCTGGCCAGCTGGATGAATGGCTGGAGGGAATCCCGTTCCTAGGGCGCCATTATCCGTCTGTCTTCATGCAGGTGTCATTGCGGGTCCGGCTCCAACCCTAATGGATTTGCAGAACAAAATGGAATAAACTATCGGAGAAGAATTTAGGCCCGGCTAGGTCCCCGAATAGGGGAATCCCACCCCTCCGTTACGGCGGAGGGCTGCCCCGCGTTCTACGGGGGGGAGTACTAACTGATTCAGGGACGAGCAATCATCCACTCGTTCTCGTAACAACAACACTGGTAAGATAATGGGCACCGATAATACACTGGCCGGACCAATATGACGGTGTTGGTGTATTTTTGATATGTTGGTGTAACATGTGACGAAATGGAAAAACAGTAGTCAATAGGAGGTGCTCACGATTTTACTGTGATCGCTCTGTTAGGTCTACTTCAAGTGAAGAAGATGCGCCGATGGAAGCTCAGTCAGCGGATTCTCTCCGTGGAGCAATATTTGCGGGAAGTCCATGCCAAATAAGAGAACGAGCTCGCAAATAGAGTCTGCCGTGTCATCCACTCCAATTCCTGAGGCGGTGACCACGGCGATTGCGATGGGGACGCGAGTTACGTCTCCAGTAAGGATTTTGCAGGTGAACCTGAACCACTGCGCCCGGGCACAAGATCTCCTGTTGCAATCGATGTAATCATAGAGTTATTGACGGAAGTCCGTCCAAATTTCAAGGATTGGATAGAGCGCCCTAGTAGAACGCTCTCTTTTCACCTCACTCAAATCTTGACGGGACATGGCTGCTTCGGCCTTTATTTGTGTGAAGTGATCAGCCGGAAGCCCTCAACTGCCGCGTATTCCGGTACACCTTAACGTAACTAGGAGAGCACCTCAAATAAAACAAGTAATGAACCCTACTACACTGTGATGAAAATGACTCAACTGTCAGCCCTTTATATATTTTGTCATTGATAATACCTAATTGTGAGCATTAAAATCTACTAAATATCTTATAAAAATTAATTTCCACGATGTTTATATATTATACGATATAGTATTTTATATAATATATAAGACGGATTAATTATTTAAACAGCACACTTGTGTGAGCAGTCTGGAGGCTACGCATCCGCCGCATCGTTTGCATGCGCCGCAGATTTGTATGTTGATTTAGTACCGTCAAGAGAGCATCACGCTAATGAAAATGAAATTAAATTCCTGCCTACCGACTACTTACACTGAGTAACGCCCAGAACACACTCAGGTGATTATAGCCAATCAATCTTTGTGACGTACTTTGGGTCCAAGAGAGCAGAGTATATGAGGATGCACGAAACGCGACGGCATTGCTGTCACTTAACGACAGTGCTATCTGAGCGATGGGTATCTATACCAATATTATATAGAGGAAACATTTGATTGTGTGTATGTTTATAAATTTGTTTCTTTGCATTTATTAGGCTCCGAAACTCCTAGTTCTGTGATGAACATTGTGTCTATATATTTTCTAAATCGATATAGATGACTATGAAGGCTTGTATGATGTACTAAAGGTGTGAAAAGAATATCGAAGTAAATTCTTATCTAGCTGCAGAAATTATAGAAAACTAGCTGTCATGACAGAATTTGACCGGTCATAATTTAATTCGTTATCATGGTACTGTGTAATGTTTACGAGGCCGATATTTTATAATTTTGTAAATCAATAAGCTTTTGCCATGTTAAGTGTAACATCAGGTATATGTATGCTGGTATATGTTCGTTTAATAAAATTACTCTATGAGTATACCAAAATACATTATACTAGATATTACACTCTGGTACACACGTATATGTACATTTAAAATTTATCGGACTGTTGTCTTTGTCTCTCCGCGACATCAGTATAACCGGAGCTATCCCGATATTATAATTAAGTTACTGTACAGTTTGTCTCTCACGCCACGGCGCTCGCTGCCGGCTACTCTCGTCCCTGCTCTCTGTTCTCACACACATAACGTAAAAGAATATAAACAACCACATTTGTCTGCACAATATCTGATTATATTTCTCTGTCTGATATATTTATTTACCTTTACTTACCTTCTCCCTTATTACGTACATCAGAAGTGACGTAATCACATTTTGCTGCCCAATTTAGATGAGAAATTTACTTTCACACATAAGTATTCCGATTTATCCCAAATAAAAATGTTACTTCGGAATGATCCCAAAACTAAAATGTACGCCACATAGATCAATTACATGTGCTTTAGAAAAGAGAAAATATCTGTTATTGAGACGATAACAGAATCATCATAGGAAATGTTAGTACTCACTTATTACATAATGAGTGCAATAAACGCTCCGTCTTACGTTCGGTCGACGTTATTACTTGTAAATAAATCCACAAATATGAGCAGTCGCAGCCTTTGTAGAAGTTATGCAGACGTGTTATTCTTCTGTGCCTTTCCCTCTAAACGGCCAACCTTAACTCGAACACCGCACGAATTACGACGGCCCAGCAGTCATTTTGAGGCAATCGTGTGGACAAGGCGCACTTCCCCGTTCGTGCCAGTAATATTCAACTGAAAAGGAGCCACGGCACTCGCCCCCAGATACTATTATAAAAATCTCATACTCGGTTTCATAATACGCTAATATAACTATACATGTGCGTTACAATTTTCAAAAAATCATTCAGCGAATATCTCGCTGGGAGAACATTGACTCAGTTATAGCAATTAAATTGGTATCTACTTTTCTTAACGGCACACTGAGATAAGCAAACGAGCTTATATCAGATCTAATTAATATCATTCACTCCGCCTTTGATCCCCACAGCCAACTTTATAAAAGGGTCCTCAAACAGTTTATCTAGAGAGGGGTATCGCTTTATCGATATCTATTTAAATGTACTCCAAATATAGATATTATATATCGAATTTATTTTCATTTGAAAAAGGTAAATCAAGTCACATACGTAGTGCAACCATAAATGTTAGAAAAAAATAAGATGTATATATGAAAAGTAATAATTAATATATTACATTTATTAAATATATGTTTATTTCCAATACACGTTTCAAGTAAATATTTCCTCAGATCACCACACATGGTTTGGCGAATCTGTAGAGCTTGGCTCGACTAAAATTTAATGGCTTTACTATGGCTTATTTGTAGTACTAAATCAGTTCACGGCAAACATATTTGTGCTCACTATTTCTAATTGTAAACAATTCACACACCCATACACAATTTTATCGACATCTCTGCGCTGTTACATCATCTCCTGTCTACGCAATAAAGCGCTGTGAGGTCAAGCCCCGGCTCCGCGCGTTCTCCTCTACATCACAGATGCGCCTCACACTTGGAGCCACAACGCACACTACGATGCTCTGTTCAGCGACTATGGGCCAAAGGGTCGACATCTCTCTACATCCGACGGCTAATTCAGTTACCTAACAAAACGAACACATCTTTACTGTAGAAATTAGAAAAAATATTTTACCATTAGAATCCTACATTATCACTCATGAGCATTGTTTATATAACATTTTATTAAATGTTATAGATTTCATGAAACTTCTACAATGAGATCAAAGGTGAGGAAAACATATCAAAGTAAATCAACAACACAACTAGCTGTCCCGAAAGATTTTATGTTGCCATAAATTAACTCCGAGATTCGTTTAGAACGACATTAAAATAGTTAGTCAGTGTTTTATTAATTTTAAGCATGTGCAAAATATTTTGTTGAAATCTATTTGATTAAAATTTAAAAGTGGTTAAAATTCCAATAACATACGTATTTTCATCAAAGTACAGTGAGTGGTTGAGAAACGCTCAAAACCACGTGTTTCATTGTCGTCTACATTTACTTTTTTTTTTAAGCAAGGTAATCTAAGTACAACTAACGTAAGAGGCGTTCGAAATATCACTGTTTTTATAAATATTGTGTATTAGTGGCTGTGTGGTTAGGATAATACGAGAGTTGCTTGAAGTTGGCTCTTGCGGGACTTAGCTACGAGCCTTACTACAGTTCGCCTGTCACCAGACCTGTCCGCAGGAGGCGCCGGCGCGTGACCTCCGTACGCTATGTGTGCTCGCTTTACTCTGTAATTACATTCTGTAACGCGTTACTGATGTTCATCGTAATTTGTATAAAATTAGTTTCTGTAATTATTATCACATTTGTAGAGCACCATATACAGACAAGGGCAGCACCACCGAGAGAACTGATGGTCTACTAAAGGGGATGCAGTTAACTACGGGAATATGTTATATGAACACCCACTGCTAGTGTTCACTAGGTGGCTCTCCACGCTGCCCGTTGGCCACTCTAAGCTATAAGAAATGTCTGTATACTGGACGTATAAATTATTTTCCTTACTCTCCAGCGAGCTCTAGGATCGGCGATAAAACTTGATATGCAACAAAACGTATCCTCTTAAATCTATATACTTACTTTGCTTTAAGCTCTTCTTTCTAATGTAAGCAATAAAATTAATATCTGATTAAAAAAATTGTCATAATATTTTATGATTTATACTTAACTTAGTTAGGCTTTTGCTACAACGGTAATCCATATTAATGGTATAAAATTGTATGTGTTTCCGTCCGTCAGTTACGCTTTCAGGGATAAACCGTTGTAATGAACTTGATGGAAGTTAAAAGATACGCATTTTTTAAAACCAACTATGCTGGTGTTATAATGCTGTGTGTAGGTTTCTATGAAAGTCATGCACATTTCATGCGGGTGAAACTGCGGGAACAACTAGTGTGGATATAAATGGAATGTCATCGACATTCCTGCATCACCGTGGACTTGGCGCGAGCTGACGGGTGATGTACGTACCTCTGGCTCATATAGCACCGACTGGCCAATCACCAGGTTATGCGGATTTTAGTGTGCGCCAGTAGTTACTTTAAAGGAAATATTTGACATCTAGGTTTCTTGCCTTGTCCAATTGAAAGTTCTTTAGTCTCATCAAATAATATTGAACATAATATTGAACATAAAATAATTCAATTCAGGCACAATCCCAATTAAATAATAATGAGTCTGAAGCAATAAACATTAAATGAACACTATGACATCTTATAAAACAACTATTAAAACCTGTGCTATAACCAGGTGTCCGAAGGTATCTATTGCTACCAAGTGAGTGAAATAACTCGTTACATGGATGCTTCTGGTCTGATCCGTAACACAAGTCCCTACGGTACTCAGCACGGCGCTGCTGCGACTGTCGTAGTGTCTCAAGTCCACAGACATTATTATTACAATCCGTCTCATCGACTTACCTTCTCCACGTTTATCACGAACATTTGCTCAATGGCCCGTATGAGAATAGAACAGCTTTGAATATTTATCCAAGTAAGTGTATGCATTATAACTAATCGCGTTACGCTGACTACATCTGAACAAACTTCCTACTAATTGCTGAAGCGCTCATATTAATTATAAACATTTTTTTATAGAAAAATAAATTGCGAGGTTATTACTTTCATCCAGGGAGGGATCTACCATTAAAAATGTTTCCGACTTTTTTATCACGAGCTTGTGCGACTGGGTTCTTAGTAGAATAGCCGGCTCCAGCTGACGTCACAAGCTGTCACACCGAGCGAGCTGCAGCACCCTGTGAGCGGTCGGTGCGAAGGGCCGCGGCTGACGTCACAGACTGTCACACCGAGTATAAGAAGTACTCTGAGAGCAGAGAACGCTTGTGGGCTCCGCGGGGCGTTGTTGCCTTTCTCTCCTACAATAGGCCACCGGAAACTAACGAACCATACGAAATGCGACAACATGACGTTTTATGGCAATACTGTGTGAGCGAGGGGTAACCAGGTTGTGCTGGCCCACTTCATCTGCAATGCAGCGTGTCTTTACTCCGCTCACGATGTGTCACGAAGCACGCAGTTCATTAAAGTTCCGCAGTCCTATATCAAAACCCCGCGGCTACAGATAATGTGCGACCTCGTCTGAACTGCTACTCAGTCGACAATTAATCAACCCCTCTTAATGGTGTTCCGCACGCAAATAAATTTCAAAAATCTATATTTGTGGAACCAATTATTATTTTTTTGTAGTTTGGGTAACAAACGAGAAATAGGATCCTTTTGACGACAACCGACACTCACAGACATCCGGATTATTATTTTCATGCAGATGCGATGGCGTCTCTTCTTCCTCTCCTCAAATGGGTCACCGGCTACTCACAGAACATAAGAAACAGCGGCAGCATAGCCGTCGTCTTTATGGCGGATTCATGTGAGCAAGAGGCACCTACCCGGTAATAGCACTACCCCTCATTGAGTAAAAAAAGTAGTAATTCCATTAAATGATTTATTTTTAGAATGGCTCCCTATTACTAAAATACTGTAACAGATAGAACCGCTACTGCATCGTATATGGCTCGCTGTGATCTGCATAAACTCATTACTATTATTGCAGCTGAATACGCGTGTTCAAGGTGGCAGCTGTCATTCACGTAGCACGCAGTTACATGCGATTTGTGATTGTGTTCACTTGTGCAAGAAGGCGAATAGAGTGCAACATATATTCTGAATAAACTTATTGAAGATGTATATGACAGCCATTAAATTTAACACTTCATATTTGCATTAAAATTTAAACACTCGTATTGGAGATAAAAGGGAACGCTCAATTTAATGCACACAACTTGTCACTCTAAGTACACACTCAGAAATTAAATAAAGCTACGGTACCCTCACACACATCCCCAGTTCTCGCTTTGTCCCTGCACTGGTCATCATTACGATATCAGAGGCGGCGCGGCGCCACATAATTTATTCGTTCACTTGTTAATCCACAACAAAAGCGGATCTGGACCACAAACAGCCTATACCAGCCCACACACGAAATAGTGTTTTGTAAGTTAACAACACATTAGGTTCATGCGGGAAACATCCTGTTGAACTTGTTCCAGTGACGTGCCGTTATTTTAGGCCGTTATTAATAACAAATGGGATATTTAAATTAAAGCTGAATGTGTAATGTTAGTTTAAATTGTTTAATTATATCTAAATATGGTTGAACAATTAATAATATTATTATGGTTATTATTATGCAATAGTGGAAAAGTGTGTTTTATGTCTTTTATAGAAAAATATCAACCAGTACTGTCTCTGCCCGCACATAAAATTATACTCTAAAACCTCTCTTGGGAATCGCTCTATACGAAGATGAAAGGCGCATGCATAAATATCCCTTCAGTAGATTTTGCAAAAAATATCATATATAGACAGACAGCTTTTGGGGACGTGGTTTTATAAATAAGTTATACCATTGAGACAACGTCCTACAGATGGTGTAACATACGAGCTCCCTACTTACTAGGGTGGATCTAAAAGTTCGTGGCCTAACCTACATGGAGCTATGACATATTTTTAAATCATTTGTTAATATGTGTCATATTGATTTAATGTGCGCAGTTTCATTCCGATACTGCACAATATAAATTTTCTGTGATTATTTGATTGAAGCAATCTAACGCAATTTTCAATAGTGGAGACAATTGAACACCGTGTAGTCATTAAGTACCTCAATAAAAAGGCCCATCACCAAAAGACATCCATCCAGATATGGTGAGCACTTTGGAGGAGTCTGCTACATCGTATTGCAGTGTCAAGAAGTGGGCAGCTGAGTTTAAGGGCGGTCGTGAGAGCATTAAAGATGAGCCTAGGAGTCGAAGGCCTACATCCTCTACCACGAAAGAAAACGTCGATAAAATTTGTGATCTCGTGCTGGGTGACCGACGTTTGACCATTGTTAAGATAGCTGAGATTAGTTGTGGTCTGGTGCAACATATAATAACGCAAGAGTTGGGGTTCCATAAGGTTTCTGCTCGCTGGGTCCCAATGTTGCTTTCTGAAGCTGAACAAAAACGTGTTCGATACACAATTTCGCGAGACTGTTTGGAACTTTTTGAGATCCCGAAAACTTTTTGTCTACATTTGTGGCCATGGTTGAAAGATGGCTCCACCACCATACTTCTGCATCAAATCAACAATCCAAACAGTGGAAAAGATAGGACTCCCCTACACCGAAAAAGGCTGAGGTCGTTTTGTCGACTAACAAAGTCATGGCTTCTGTTTTTTGGGATGCGAAGGGCATTATTTTTGTAGATTATTTACCGAAAGGTCAAACTATTAATTCTAGTTATTATTGTAACTTTTTACGAAGACTCCGGGAAGAAATAAAAGAAAAAGGCCGGGAATGTTGCGTAAGAAAGTTTTGTTTCATCAAGACAATGCAAGTGTTCACACTTTGGTTGAAACAATGTCTGTAATCCATGATTGTGGCTACGAATTGCTGCTTCACCCACATTATTCGCCGGATCTAGCCCCCTCGGATTATCATTTATTTCCAAATTTAAAAAAACATTTGGGTGGCTCGAAATTTTCGACCAAAGATGAGGTGATAGTCGCAGTAAACGATTGTTTCGCCGACCTTCCGGAATCTTTTTTTTTTTCGAGGGGATAAACAAGTTGCAGGTCAGGTGGAAGAAGTGTGTTGAATTAGATGGAGACTATGTCGAAAAATAAAAATAAATTTAGATCCACTTTTCTTTCATTTTCTTGGTCGAGCTTCGAACTTTTAGATCCACCCTCGTAGCTTGCCACGATACATTTTCGTTGGAATTTGTCCACTTTTATCTTGTAACAGGGAAGAACACTTGGCTCGTTTTATCTTCGCGCCGGCGCACGGCAGCTTGCATTTTGAACACAATTTTGTACTCAATACGGTTCACTTTAACGTGCATGGATCTGCAAAGTAGCGAAACCTTTCAAGATTGATTCTTCCTACGTTTGTCGTGGAATTTTATCTTGTTCCGGTTATATGCCGTGCCGTGCCGCGTCGCCGGCAGGACACTTATCACGCTAATTACCGGGTGCCAAAGTCCGGGAGCGTGACTTTAACATAACACTGCTTTTGTTCCGAACTTAAACAATTAAAAGCAATTCTTTATTTCTTCGCAAGTTGTTTCGGATGAATTCCTTATTTCGTTTAAAAGTTAGCTCCAGTTAAGCGTGGCAATATGTCGGTGCGTTTTCCTATTGAAGTTACACTTTGCTGTCACTGTAATTACCTTTAGTAACAATTGTGAATTTCAGGTGGGTTGTCACGGAGGTACACGTTATGATAACAAATATATTTTAACTAGCGTGATCTCCATTATTTCAACAACCTACCTTTTATCTACCTCTGTCATAAGGAGTGTGTTGTTTTTCGAGCGTGCGTAGTATGTTGATTTGCGTGTTATTTGCCCTGCATCTGCCGGCACGGCTGGGCGTATTTTAACGTATAAAGGCATCGTTGGATTATTCTTGACAACTTGGGAGCGGTTTGGTAAATAAAAATATATTCTCATCAGTCGGATTCTATTGTCTTTCAATATACATATTTTTACAAACAAGAATCCTTTTAATGACTACCTACGGTCATGGATATTTGCATGATTTTTATGTAGATGCATCGCCTTCATATCATCCACCCCCAATGGACCACCGGCTAGTCCTGCTACTCACACACCGCACGAAACACGACAGTGGCGCTGTATCTTTACTCCGGTATCAAGTGAGGGCGGTACTTCGCCGATCGTGCCGGCCCAATTTAGTTGCATAGAAGGATGTAGTGTCATTCACCATGCATTGGACTACATTCTCCTATGCAGCATGGCACTATCTCTTCCTACATTTTACGTTAAGTTGTTTTGTTGTTAGTTTTAAATATTTTTGAAAAGTTTAAGTCACTGTGCGGATGTCTGTGGCGTTAGTGTCAACAAAACACTTCAATTGGTCGTATGTACGCATACACTTAAAACAAACGCTAAATACTTAAGGTATTAAATATGTTGATGGTAGATTTTATAATCATCATGTTCTGCGTACTTGGCCCCATTCCACTCAGATACAACACGAGCTACCGGACCCCATAGGACACGCTGTCGTCGGGCTGAAAACATATCATCTACCGGACCCCATAGGACACGCTGTCGTCGGGCTGAAAACATATCATCAGGACTGTCTAGTGAGGACATGACGTTCACCTGAGCAATACACACTAACCATACCTTAATAGCTGTAACAGCTGTGACGTCACAAGCATCAGGTACAGAGCCAAACACACGTTTAGTGTCAGCTGTGACACGCCACAAATACAGTTTAAAATGACTTACTAACGCGAGATTGAATTCCCGATGCTTTTAACTTGCCGCCACAAATTTTATATGATGCTAATGGGCATATCTGGTAATTGGCCATTGTTATGGCTCCATTGGCTCGTTTGTCACCTATAAAGTAAAAAATGATTCGGTTCTTCAAGATTTTTCGGTTCCGTGGTTTAACAACAGCATAAATATCACATTCAATAAAAAAGGATATCATTGTTATGAATATATATTTTATTTAATTATTTACTTTATACCATGTTTTATAAATTGAATGTGTTTATTTACATGTAATATTCTTCTCTTTCTTTCTTTCTTAAATATTGCGGCTGACTTCTAGCCCATTTGAGTATTTAGGTTTTAGGCAGTGATACCATTCGATGCAATTATAAATTTAGGCCAAGTGTTCTGAGTGCAAAAAAATAACCTAACCACGAAGGTTAAGACGGGAACGTAGCTAAACATTCGAACCGATCTGGGCGTAATTTTTTTTTTATTTCTTTGTATTTGACAATTGACGCCATTATTGTTGTCATGTCGAGCAACGTCTCGAGTGCTAAAATTACGAAGTAAAATAATAAGCATTACGTATAACGCCGAATACTTTCTAGAGAAATTTCAACTCGACCGTATGTATCCAATCCGGCTAATCGTTGGCCCACCACAAAATAATACGGCCCTGTTTTTGAATATGACTAGCCCTCCTAAGAAACGGTGATTGAGACAATCCGATAGCGACATATACATATAACCCTTTTTCAAAGTCTGCCATTATATTGTTTTATAATATACTACGACGAATGAGATATAGGATCTATAGACCACCGATGCCCATAAACAATTGCATGATTACACTTCATGTAGATGCGTATTTCTCTCAATAGGCCACCAGCTCCTCATATACAGCAAGAAATGCGATAAAATACAAAAGTTAATTTGGTATTATTTTACGTAAGAACTACTAAACGGAATGGGCATATGACAGGACATGTAGATTCCCCACCATGATTTTAGCCATTCGCGGCGGTGGGGCTAAGTAGCCTGGGGTGAAACAAGGCGAAGATAATTCAACCGAGAGGGATGCTCTTTAAACCCTTCTCATAAGAAAGGGGTTAGGGAGCAAGAGAAGGAGGTGCTCTAATTACCCCTCTTATGAGGTAAGGAACAACAGCAGGAGGCGCTTTCGGATACGAGGCAAGGCAAAAACCAAAATTGGGATAGTACAATGGGGTGACCCATTGCACTCTCCCAATTTTGGTGTAGTTGTCCTGTGGTGCATGGCAACACTTAGAGGATTGACAAGCTGTCGAGGTGCCCAGATGATTTGTTGTTCCGGGCACCTCACCAAAGGCGGCTCTGATAGCAATCACGGTAGTTTCTGTAGATGTTAGGAGCTATAATGAATGCGCTGCGAGTCCCACTGATAATAAGGTTAAAGAATTTGTAGAGAAGCAAAGGGTTCGCACCTGAGGGACATTAGAAAACTCGAAAGACGAGAGAGTAGTGTGACCCGTGATTCGGTCCGTATAATCATGATGGTTGATAGGGCCGTGGGTTGGTGGTGGGATTCATTCTCTTGCCACTGTGAAGCTTGTCCTCATACATCTGCAATGAGCTGAGATGAAGTCCGTCCTGTGAACGCTACAACTATTGCATATCATCACAAGAGTAAATATTTAGTAATTCCCTGGCAACTCGCCCGACGTCGCGCGCGGCACATCTTTGTTTGTTCTTGACCTAACGAATCAGGTGTCAACATAACAAAAGCATGTGCATTATAATATGCCAAAGGATTGATTAGGTGATATTAATCATGTTAAGAAATGTATGTCGTATACCATAAATCTTATTCAGCTATAACATTCGGTCTCAACAATTGTCTGCCTAATACACATTCATTCAATACTGAAAATCAAATATATATACATCATTTAGTTCAGTTCGGCCTGACAGTTTACTGTGTGAAGTTCGAAATATGTCTGATAATTATTTGTGATTTTTTAGTTTTTTTTAACAAATAAATCGGGCATAGTTTCTGCAAATGGAGCAAATCGAGCAGCATGCCGTCATTAAGTACCTACATAAGAAGTGGCTATCACCGAAAACAATCCATGATAATATGGTTAGTACTTAATAATATAACATGATAATTTGGGTAGCAGAATTCACGCCTGGTAGAAAGAGTGGGAAAGATGAACCCCGCTCTGGAAGGGCTTCGACATCCACTACTGAAGAAAATATTAATATGAAAATATAAATTTAGGAAGTATCCGAAATTATAGGCATCTCTTATGTACGAACTCAAAAAAACAGTAAATAAAATGGGTTTCCACAAGGTGTCTGTCTGCAAGGTGGGTTCCGCGGCTACTTTCAGTTGAACAAAAAAGGACGCGATTGACTATCTCACGTGACCGTCCTTATTTACTTGAAGCCGATGCTGATGACATTTTGGGTCGGTTTGTTATAATGGATGGAACATGGGTTCGCTTCTGTACGCCAGAAACAAAACAAGAATCAAAACAGCGGAGAGACCTTGTTCACCACCGTCTAAATAGGCTGAGGTGATTTTTCCGGAAAATAAGGTATTGTGATCTTGAAGGTGTTCAGACTATTAACTCTGATTACAACTGTCTTACTACGTCGCCTACGAGAGGAAATAAAAGAAAAGCGCTCAAGAACGGTCAGAAGAAAAGTCCTGTCTCAATCCAGATAACGCCCGTGTTCAAACTGTGCGTGCACACAGTGTCTAACATCCACAATTTAGGCTTTGAATGTTTTTTTGGACATCGACATTCGCATTATTGTCACTCAGATGCTCTACCCTCCTATAATCCCCCGCTATAGGTCACCCATTACCGCATTCTTTCCGAAACAATGTGCGCTCCCCCTGTTGGATTGATTAGTTTATGGCTAATGTTAGTAATACTACATTTCAGTGCCTAGAGTGAACAGTGAGCTGATTCACATAATATTGTAGGTCATAAGGTCAAGCACTCGCGGTATAATTTCAATGAACCACTCGACTCACCTGCTGAGAGCGCTGCGTCATTTCGTACGCGTCGAAATTTGATTATAACATTAACACTGACCGCGTGGTGTCCGAAGGGACAGTACATAATATATCTTGTATGTTCTTTGCTGAAGGTAATGCGGAGGATGAATACAACCGGCGTATTATTATGAAGAGGTTAATGAATGTGGACGACGCGAGACGTAACATATTATTTAAGGATCAGGAGATGTGGCGCGCGGTTCTCTCTGCGGTGCGCATAAGAAAGTGGTGAGAAGGTCCTAGTAGTTATATTTCTACACACGTCCAGACACACCGTCAAATGTTTCGTGGCGCATTCTCACACGAGCTTTATTAACCCTAAATGCAGCAGAGGAATAAGCCGAATAATAGTCAATGCTTCCAGAATGTTCTAATTAAATTCCCGCCTCGTGTCTTTATCCGCCGCTGTACAGTACACGAGGGCGCAGTGTCTTTCACATGCAACTAATCTTATGATAGTCTCAGTGCTTCGTGGTCTAGTCGTATGTTCAACCATAGTGAGGTCTTGGGTTCGAGTCCCGGGTCAGGCCAGAATGAGATAATGAAGGAATAGAAAATGCACTTGCACCTGCTCAAACACTTGTGCGTTACAATATGTTCTGCGCAGTTGACTAGTCACTATAGAGATGGCCGCCGCGGCTGAAATGCGGCTAGAACGACATTATTGTTATTACTGAGCTGATGGCTATAAACATATCAGTTTAAACGCATATTTTATTCATAATCTATGTCAAAACTAATATTATAAACAGAAAACATTCGATCGTTTGTTCGTTTGCATT
The DNA here is from genome assembly GCA_017140195.1 of Eumaeus atala. Taxonomy (NCBI): domain Eukaryota; kingdom Metazoa; phylum Arthropoda; class Insecta; order Lepidoptera; family Lycaenidae; genus Eumaeus; species Eumaeus atala. The sequence goes on from JAFELO010000688.1 coordinate 287,919, forward strand.
GAAGAGGCTCCTAAAATTCATGTGACAAACGAAGAGTGATTTTACCATTGATGATGAACATAGTCTGTAGAACATTTTATAGAACGTTTTGATGATTAAGAAAGAATCGATAACATAACCAAAATGTGAAAAAAAAATTAAAGTGAATAAGGTTTTATTTTGATAATTTTACATTTTAAATAAGGATTTAGCTGCAGAAATGATTGACAACGCGCTGTACCATCTGACGTTTTTTCTGCCATAAATTTATTGCGTTGACTTTGTACCGTGTAAAGTTTACGCCGACGTTACTGCCGTTTATATCTTTTATATTTGTGTAACTCTCGCACTTGCCAACATCTACTGCAATAAAATAAAAATATGTTAAAGCATGTAACTATCGGTCTTGCCAACATCTATAGAAATAAAAAATATCATTAAGGTATGTATCTATCGGACTTACCAACATCTACTGCAATAAAAAAAATAAAATTAAGGCAAAAATGAAACAGAAACAATAACTACTTAAACACGCTTACAAAGTTGTAATGAAACGAACAAATCTAAATAATCATAATTTCCACTCATGCTGGCATCATAACTATAGGCGAACAATAAGCAATAACTTACTGTAGACTCCGATATAAACATGGCCTCTGACTCTCGCTGCAAGAAGCAAAACTCGTGATGGATTGGAACAAGTCTCAGCTGAGCGGTCTGGTCAGCTCAGTCTAATATTTTATGACGGATGAAACTCGAGCTAATTAATATGTACGCTACAGTTCCAGCGTTCACTGTACCTGTGTTGTTTATATCTTCC
>JAFELO010000688.1:288765-314918 GCA_017140195.1 Eumaeus atala
GGTGAGAAAGAAGTAAATTAAATTTTAATATTCCAATCCAGTTACCCATTTTGTGAAATTGTCATTGTACCTCTTTTATATTTCAGGTAGGTAATATAATAACATTTACTAAGTTCTATTTTATGGACGTGGTGGTGAAAAATTTACATAATTGAAATAATTTTCAATATAAGATAAATAAAAACATTTTCAATAATAACTGAGTAAACAAAGTTTTTTTTATTCGTCACAAAGAGAAAGCTTCTACCCGTGTAATAAAGCATTCTGTTTATGTCCTTGATGACATGAAAGGCAGCGATCGTTTGAAGTTATAACTTCGAGTTACAACGGAGCGTTATTTGTACCTTCGTCAAGTGCTTCGAATACGCAATGGGATTTAGAAAATCTTGTTTCTACGAACGCGAAATCTATTATTGGCCCTACGAATAACAATAGCTACAGTGGGTTTTAAATAAATCCGTTTACGCGCCACATTTGTAACGGGTCTCTTACTAGAAGAACACACGAATTGAATAATTTTTCGATCCACCGATTTGAAAAAGTAATATACTCTTGTTTTGTTACGCAAAAAATAGTCGAGGTATTATTATATAACTGATGTTAAAATTAATTAATTACTGAATATATAAAAATTTACAACATTTAAACATCTAAATTTTTATGCGTCATCATCATCAAAATCAATATTTAACAGTTGGATCATTTCAACATTAAAGATTGTTTTTTTTTTTCATTTCATTTCATATTATTAGCGTAGATATTAAACGGCGCTTCTACTCGTGGTTGGTGTCCACTGCTCATAGGTCATAGCACAGACTCGTCCAAAAGGCAGAACAACTGTAGTAGTAGTAAGGTTACGTCAATGCAGAAGATAAGTTAATTCACCTAATTCTTCACCGTAATCCCACCCGCGCTACTCATAGGATTCGGCAAATTTAATTAACATATTATTCAAAAGTAGCATTGCAAAAGCTGGAAATATTTTTGTTCGGAAACGTTTCATAACAGTTGTAAAAGAGCCTTTTTTTGCCTTTGTGCCACAGATGCTGAGATTAACTTGATTGCGTTCTCCTTGACTGAGTACGATATCAAGATCACCATATTTTCAACTCTCTCAGGCTTAGTTAGAGCCTCACGGTTTTACTTGAGTAAATTTTTAGGCGAAATTTTGAAAATAAATTCGAAAAAAAGATTACATCTACGAAGGTGTAATCTTTTTCAACCAAATCCTTTCTGAAACTTTTACATGAAATAGTTACCACCATAGAAACTATGTTATTTATAACAATAGTAAGATGTATTTATTATACCTCAATCATAACAAGTGTTGAGTCGGTATGCGGGCGCGAGATCTTCCTCGATGAACTTAGTGAAGCTTAGCTGTAATGCGGTGTAACAACACATATTCCTTACTGCGGTTTTAGAAGTTTTTATGAACCTTGTTAGGTGACACAACTCGTAAAGACTTATACTGTTAGTTTATTTTAGGTCGTTAACAAGCAATTAGCAGCCCAGAAATAATAGCAAAGTGATTGTATAAAGGAGGGTTATAAAACCCTGCCTGTGAAGGACTTAATCTGTAGGCGATGCAAAACTCAATTAAAGCCTCAGAGCAGGCTCGTTACATGTTTTATTCCGCGTTGCAACAAACTTCCTATTTATTGACTTGGTAATATCTTTCGTAATCAATTTATGGAGCAAATATTTTGTTACCATCATTGATATCGCGTACCTTACTCTCACTTTAGTCCCACAAAATTTAATGATATTAAAAATAATTAGAAACAAATTATTAGTAGTTTCATTTCCACGGTAATTATGGCCTAAGGATACTAGAACCAGAAAGGCTCTGATAAAATAAACAAAAGAGGATAGCAGATCCATCACTCTTATGTGAGAAAGAGCTACTTTTAATGTCGCACCGGCTTCATTTGATTCCATGAAAACAATGATGCTACGGCTTACATGGGGACAAACTAGAAATCGGAGCTATTTTACGTCTATGCATGCCCATTAATATCCGCTTAGGAAGATGAATTTCACCTCATTCCTACAATGAAAGACTCACACAAAACGCGACGCTATAGCCATCACTTGTATAGATGGAAGTATCACGTGAGCAAGATGTATCTCCCCAAATCGTCTGCTATGCAGTAAGAAACTGTTCACACTTTTTAAGAAACACATTATTACTTTATTTTTTATAGGATAAGGGGCAAACCAACAGGCGGTAGGTAACTACCGCCGCGTATCCGCATGACCCGAATTTATGCAGGCGCGTTGCCGTCCTTTAAGATGGGAGTAAGCTCTTTTCTTGAAGAACCCCATATCGTATCGGTTCGTAAATACCGACGGTGGCAACTGTTTCCACATCAAAATAGTACGCGGTAGGAAATTACGCTTAAAACGTACAGTTGTAGACTTTCGGACATCGAGGTGGTGACGGTGGAATTTACGAGTTCTGCCGTGATATGTGAGAGTGGAATTCCGCTGCTGGAATTAATCCGAACAACTCCTCGGAATACTCCCTGTTGTTGATGCGGTAGACGATGTAACGAACCCCTTCGTAATGATCAAGCTGCACGGAAACAACCAGGCCGTCAACGATTCGAGTCGCTCTACGTTGAATACGGTCAAATAGGTCGAGTTGATAGTTGGGGGCACCAGCCCAAATGTGAGCACAGTACTCCATATGCGGTCAGACCTGCACCTTGTATGATTGCAGCCGAAGATGTGGCGTAAAGTATCACTTCGCTCTATTGAGCAGACCCAGCTACTGGTAGGCTAATTTAGCCTTCGCCTCCAAATGACCGCGGAATTGAACGTTGTTCTACATGTCGACACAAAGATTCCCGATAATAGCTGAGGCCATTAGGGGAGTATTTTCGAAGAAAAGAGATACGGAGAAGGGAGTTTTCTTAGCGGAAAACGCGTAAAGTTGTGTCTTTTTGGGGTTAAATTGGACTAAATTTTGTCGGCCCCATTCCGAGACTGTAGTCAATAAAATTCGACTTCAGACACAAATTGGTTCCGATACTTGGAGACGTTTTCCCGGTAAATATTCGTGCATCAGAAGTACTGTCATCCACATAAAAAAGAATACCGCTGGTTTGCAGTATATCATTGATGTGGTCAATAGGCCGCCGAGCGTCCCAGGCGGATACCGTATTGTCGGTTGCTAATGATTTGGTGAATGCAAAAGGAAATTCAAATAATAATATGTTATTAAGACACTTTTGTGTTTGAAACTTTTTCTTCAGTGGTTATGGTTTGTATAACCTAACAAAATTAACGACAACATAGACATAAGAAAATCATAAAGTATAAACTCCTATTCTATTACGAGATAAACAACTATTCACCCTACACGAATGGGATTTTACACTCTTGTATGCAATATCTGCGATAAAAGACAAGCGCTCACGACTTCTCAAAGCTTTCAGTGGGCATTTAATACGCACTGTAATGGGCTGGCATCCATTTAACTGGCGAGAGCTAATCTCCGCTTGGCGCAGATAACGCTTTTATACTTAGTTTCTAGTAATATTAAAAAGTTCTTACATAGTATTCACCTAGTTTGGGCATTGGTTCTCGTTTCTATAGCTAATGGTTTTTTTATAGTTGGTGGTTTATTTTAAGCTATTATTACTAGACATATTTCATTTCAACTATTAAACGATTATTCTATATCATGTCTATGAAAGTCTTACAATTCCTTTTCAATATTTTAAGATTTCATCGTTTTTTTTCTGTAAACTTGTACCACGCCATTGTGCTTTCTACATTACAGCTACATAATACTGTTCGTAAAGCCAGTCATAGGATATTCTATTTTGATTAAAGGGTATAAAAATGAATGAGTAAAGAACGTAGCGTGTCTATGTACGGAACTCGTAGGCCGGTTACGACGATGTAGCAGAACTATAATAGCGTAGCAGCACTACAACAGCGTAGCAGCACTACAATATCGTAGCAGCACTACAACAGCGTAGCAGCACTACAATAGCGTAGCAGCACTACAACAGTGGCACCACTAGAACAGACCAGCGCTCACGACTTCTCAAAGCTTTCAGTGGGCATTTAACACGCACTGTAATGGGCTGGCATCCATTTAACTGGCGAGAGCTAATCTCCGCTTGGCGCAGATAACGCTTTTATACTTAGTTTCTAGTAATATTAAAAAGTTCTTACATAGTATTCACCTAGTTTGGGCATTGGTTCTCGTTTCTATAGCTAATGGTTTTTTTATAGTTGGTGGTTTATTTTAAGCTATTATTACTAGACACATTTCATTTCAACTATTAAACGATTATTCTATATCATGTCTATGAAAGTCTTACAATTCCTTTTCAATATTTTAAGATTTCATCGTTTTTTTTTCTGTAAACTTGTACCACGCCATTGTGCTTTCTACATTACAGCTACATAATACTGTTCGTAAAGCCAGTCATAGGATATTCTATTTTGATTAAAGGGTATAAAAATGAATGAGTAAAGAACGTAGCGTGTCTATGTACGGAACTCGTAGGCCGGTTACGACGATGTAGCAGAACTATAATAGCGTAGCAGCACTACAACAGCGTAGCAGCACTACAATATCGTAGCAGCACTACAACAGCGTAGCAGCACTACAATAGCGTAGCAGCACTACAACAGTGGCACCACTAGAACAGCATACTAACACTGGCACTGCAACAGCGTAGCACTTCTATAACAGCATACCAGCACTACAACAGCGTGGCACCACTAGAACAGCATACCAGTACTAGCACTGCAACAGCGTACTACTACTAAAACAGCATACCAGCACTAAAACATCGAAGCGGCACTACAGTACCATAGCAACACTAATGTAGAGTAACAGCATTGCAATGGCGCAGCAGCCATGCAAAGTGTAGCTGCACTACGACATCTCTAAATCGGCATGATTTGGAGAGTTGTACTTTTCATTATGTGGCAACACGCTACACGTAGACCTTGCTTACGTTAAGCATTTAGAATTAATAAAGTTGACAACTGCCAAAAAGTTCATCGTCTAGCAATTTGCGCTTCCATCAGGATAACATAAAAATTGCAGTAGTTATTACACTAGTGAAATCACGGAGTACATCTAGTAGCTCGTATACCAGTTTACTCAACAATATAATGATAACTCATATAAACAAACATAGAACAATACGACTTAATGTTTACACGGATAATAATCCTGATGAAAGCGCAAATTGCTAGACAATATTCTCTTTGGGAGTAGCCAGCTTTATTAATGTCAATCGCTTTATAGATTTGCCCAATTTTGTCAGTTGCGGAATAATAAAATATTGTATTGTTTACAATTAGCTTTATAGCCCATGAGACTATGACCGCTAGGTATTCCGCTCTTTCAAATTCTGCAAAATGATCAGAGTACCAGAACACATACCCAAAAATTCTTATGAGTCATGAGTCCACGCTTCTCTGAATTCTTAACTTTAGTAATGCAGTAATCAGTAGTATGCTTAAGTTAAGGTTAGAGATTGCACAGATTTGTATGTATCAAGAAGTAAAGCTGAACTTTAATACAGATTGCAAAAATATTAACAGGTTCTTGATATCTTAAGTTTACGCGAATGTTTCTCATCAAAATAATACTACTTTTACGGATTCTATCACGGATTATTTAAAAAGAGAGCTGCAAAGCTTCTGACACTCCGTGCTAGTTAAATAATTAAATAAACCGCGATAGAATCCGTGAAAGTAGCTTTAATGTAATGACTAAAAAAGGTGCATAGATTGATAACAATTATTTACTCTCGACTGATAATATTTTTATTTTAGTCCTGTAACTTGTTCCGTGCCGTTAAAAGCTGCTCCTGGTTTGGGAGTTCCTCTCGGACTTTACAGTTTATTAGTTCACTTACTCTTAATATTTGTTGATTGTTACTAGTACAGTAGTAGTTATCGATCGGAATGGATGGTAATCAGCGCTCTGTAAAATTTCACAGTGGCTGTCATTCGCATGGTCTTGCCATGTGGGATCAAAGATCATGTACGTAATTCGTTTATTGTTTTGAATTACATGTTTCACTGTTAGCATTGTCTTCCAAAATATTCGTTACAGAGCAACCTCTTCTTTCTTCCACGATTGGATTCGTTATACCAATGCTACACGCCTGCCTTGAAAGAACCTTCATCCATAAATACCATACAAATAGTTGGTGGTTCATGGTGTTAAACACGGTTCGTCCGGTTTCAGATTACATTTGATATCCTAAAAAATGATAGCGTGAAAAGGTTCCTGGCCTAGATCCATTTTCAGTATTATTCAAGGCAATTTTAGATAGGTCGAAAACAATTAGAGAGTAATTTTAAAATTGGAACGTAACTTTTCTTACTTATATTCCAGTCTATCTATCTATTTATCCAGACATAAAAACTTTTTCTCGCAATGCTTTCTGAGTGGCCTGGTAAATCCAATATTGTGATGTTGTGCTACTTGATTATAGTAGAATTGTATTGTAAAAAGTACAAGATAATCTATGTTTACACGCAAGTCATAAATAGGAGAGATCCTGGTCATACCAGCACGAGTTGGCTACAATGCAACAGTGAGAAATTTTAAACAGTAACCATTTGGTTATGATAGCTAAAATTATAGAACATTATTAGTTCATTTAGTATCAAAGCCAAACTAAAGATCACGACTTGCTGATCTTCAAGATTTGAGAATTACCTAATGATTAATGTACAAGTTGGAGTCGTAACTTGTGCGGCCTAATCTGGCCAGAATCAGCCGGACGCATCTCTGTACACCCGGATCACGGAGCCGGATAATCTGACTCACGCGAGCGACTTTAGAACCGGATTTGATTCTACAAATCGCACTGAAATTGATGTTGGTCCGACATTCACCGAGAAGTTACCCTGACAATGTTTTATTCTTTTAAATACTTCTTTTTTTAAAATTATCACCGAAATTTACATAACTAAAAATAAAATACCTACGGCTGCGTAGCTTAAAATGATATTATGTTAGAATATCCTCATAAAATCGTATATCATCAGTGTTACAGTAAGTTTGGTGAATTGTGTCCTCACAAGACCACGACTGAATACTGTATAACATCGCATATACTTACTTGTACTTCCCGCGTAATCTGTTGTCTAGCAAAACCAAGAACAAGAGCGACTAATAACACGATTTCTAATAACAACCCTTATTTGTCCATTATTGGGACTGGTTCCCACGACAACTTCAACCTAACAATTTTACTGATAGTGGATTTTTCTTTCTCCGTCGAGCTCACCTGGAATGATAAGTGTAAATGTACGCTCGGTACAAATGGTGTCACACGAGCGAGCGGTGAAAAGGAAATTCATTCATCACTTTTTATTTGTATAGCGTTTCCTCTTTTTGCTTTAAAGTTTCATTCGTCATAAAGTTTTCAAAAGACAGTGTTCTGCCTGCAACCTATATTACATTATCACGTTTAGAGCGGCGTAATAAGAACAAACGTCGTCATGTCTTATTGTATAATTCTTGTTTGTCGCTGTTATACAGTTGCCTATTAGTATACGATAGTTATTTCTCGATGTCAATAGAAAAATAAACGTAACTTACGTTACACATAAAACCTAACATTAATTTTACCTTGGTTTACTTGCAACGACCAGTTAAAAAGCCATACTTCTTGTAGTTAGGACTATGAGAACTTGGCCAACACGACCGGGGAAGTAACTCTCGCCGAAAAGGCCGTATATTGAAAAGCCATGCTGTTGCGTTTCTTGCGTTTTGTGAGTAGTCGGTGACCCAATGGAGGGGAGGAGGAACGGACGCCAATGTATCATATATAAGACTATAATGCAGATGTTTATGAATATCGGTAGTAATCGAAAGCCACTGTTTCCTCATTTGCCCCCTTACACTATATATCTAAAAGGATCATTAATCAGAACATTGATTTCTTATGTTCCCTACATAACGTGAAAATGTTTCAAAGCTAACACGACGTTGAACGGTCCACATAGTTTCATTGTCAGCGTCATTGAAATATTGTGCTGCTGATCTTAAACAGACACATCAAGTATTGTGAACAGCTCTCAGCCGCCTCAAGGTGCTCGTGTGTGAAGCGCAGTTATGTAAAGTATGTGTTTGATAAAGATCATAAAGTGATGTCAAGATCTCTGTTCCAAAATAACGATTTTACTTTATTTGTATAGGGTTTGGTAGGTCTGTAGCCAAATAGCAAAAAACGGAGCCCTTATAATTTCGAGATATCCGTTCATCCATCTTTCCATTCGTATGCCACAGTCGTTTCTCTGTTGTACTATGGGTACCGTATGTAAGACGTTTAGAAAGTGTATTTTATAAACCACTACACTATTATTAATCACTCCATATATGTAACTAAAGGATGAACAATTCTTTTTCGATATGCCATAGCCTTCCGGGTTGTCATTAGAAAGGTGTTTAAATTGAACAAAATCGAAATGATCGCTTAAGAGGCATGGGATTCTTTTGCTTGGTAATACAAAACCCCCCGTAGACGCGCTTGACTCGGTCTTGAGCGGTTTCTATTTGCATCGTGACGATATATGGTTTTAGATGGTTATGGCACATTTGGCGAAGCAACTTAACCTGAGGAGATTTTTTGAAGGTAAAATTTGATTGTTCCGATTTAATTTGCTTCGCCCAATGTGTTAGTATCTGGGTTCTAACAGGCTCCTGAGCCCTACCGCCGCGATGAGTCACATATTTTGATAGCCTTGGTGTTCACCCATTCGTCACTACTACGCACATAGAGCGATTACAATTGTAATAATTTAGCGTAACTTTTTAGAGGATGGAAATAAAATTTAAATATAAACTACTTGCCCAAATAATATATCGCAACAGTTTAGTATCAGCGCGCTTTGTTTACAAGTTTGATACTCGCTGTATCACGCTTGCGATTTAGGACCAACCATCAATTACCCAGTTAGACTGTCACACTAGCTGTCCAAACCTCTCCCAGTCCCAACCCTCCTTCCAGCTCCTCCCAAATTGAGCTAACTAACATCTTGTTGCCCGCGAACTGCTTAAAAGCTTGGGCTTTTGAAGCGTCCGTAAAATCACCCATTTCACATTCATATTCACTCACTTAATATATACTCGAGATGTGAGATATGTACGTACAAGTATTGATCTGTTTGTTATATTCTGATTCGGTCCCAGAGCCTTAGCGCTCTTGTGTACTAAATACTCGTAACGTCTGTCCGACTGTCACGCACTATAAGGTTATGATAAGGTTCGTTTGTCTCTTACAATATTTTACATAATTTAATACGAGTATATTGTAACATAAAAAATAAATAAAACTTTAAATATTACAACTATTTAGCTTTCCAAGTGACGGTGCGGGGCTGAGCTGGAACGTTACACTGGGACTTCATGGATCAAATATTCACAATTTATCAAATGGTAGTGGCAACATATCAGCCATTACACAGTACTACTATAGTTCACTGAAGTGTTCAAGCTGAACTATCAATGAAGCTGGTTTGGTTTCTGATAATAAGAGCGGCGAATGACGTTGCTAGAGCTTTCATTATGTAATCCGAACGGAAGTAACGGCGTCGAAGCACTGCAAGGTACAGAACGGATTTAGATGAACAAAATATGTCGCAACACATGTTGAAGCAATAACAAATGAAGATTATTATAGTCTTATGTATTATAATCATCACTATTTGCATATATCCGTCACACACACATACACACAAACACGAGCGCGCGCGCACACACACGCACACGCACACATGGATTGTGAAAGGTATCGTCATATATCAGATTACTTTAGGATCATAAGTCGTCAGTCTAGTTAAATAATTAAGTGAACTACGATAAAACCTGTAGAAGTAGTTTTATTATAATACTTAAGAACAATTTCTTTCCTTTCTTCCATTTTGTTTGACTGCGATGTGTCTGAAATCAACATTTTGCCCTTAAGCATCTTGTTCCTTGTGAGACGCTATACTATAACATATATGGCTTAGAGCGAACATATTAGTTTATTAATATTCCCCTTGTTGGATGCGCAATTAGACGATGCGTCGCTGCCGGATATTAGACAGCGCCGCTCCGTCTAAGAGTATCAGAACTACTCACCCCGGGATAAACAAAATGTTTGCACCTTTTTATGCCAAGCTATTACTTTTTCACCAGCGACGTTTCATATAGTTAATGCAATATGTGTTCATATAGTCATTTAGAGTGGTACACAATATTGCACAGACTTTACTCCAGATGCCACAATGGGAACTAAATGTATCCCTCACAGGCTCTTTTGAATATAAATATCAGTGTAGCGATTTACTTCAAGTTATATTTTTTAAAAACCTGCTTAAGTTTATTTTTCTGATTAATTTACTGTTCACTTTCATAGATCCCTGGAGTGTCATCACATGATACAGTTTTACCAGTAAGTTTACAGAATAATTGTTATGAAATTAAAAAGATTATATATTGGCTCTGCAATTGTGCATAACTACGAGTTAAATCGGCTCCATTTATATTTTGTAATTAATCAAGTTAATCAGTATTCTAAGATTAAAATTATCTCTTAATCTAATTGTAGACTTGTAAATATTAAGTGACAATGTTATCCCTATAAAACTGTAAATAGTAAAGGAATAAACTAAGAACTAAAAAGTGGTCATTTGTGTTAGAACTAGTAAAGTGAGTTGGGTGCATATAAGTAAGTTAGGAAACAAACTCCTAATAAAACTTTATGTGAGTCTAAATCAATAAAATTGTAGCGATAATATGAATTGTTGAAAACAATAAATAAATCTGTGTCGGTCTAACAAAAAATTAAAACTTGAATTGTTCAAAAAACGTATAACAAGCTAAAATTTATTATGGAAAACATTATCACCATCCTTGTCATAGAACTGACAGCACATATAGACTTATCACAGTTGCTAGTAACAAGTAGAGCATGGTTGAAATCACAGACTTTGAAATTAGTGAACTGACTTTTTCCTTTTTTTTTTTCATTTAATACTCATTGTGTGATTTTCTTTAAATTTTAAGTTGGACTTAATTAAACATTCCTACTAAATGGTACATGAATAAATTATAATATAGAAAAACAGAGGGAGTGTTATGTTAAATCAAAATATTCTTAGAATAAAGAAAAATTTTTCAAACAAAATTGTACCCACGATTCTAAAAAATTACATTGGACAAGTACAACATCAACAATAATAAGTAACTCCAAAATTTCACTGTCAACTACGTGGTGGCTAAATAATCACTTAACATGTACTAACTGTGAATAGATGTGAGTCCAAATGCCGACCCAACCAACACAAAAAAAAATATTTTTTTAAAAGTGCACTCCAATTAACATAAAATGGGATTTGGAAATATTAGTTTACGTAAAAAAAGGCGTCCAATATCAATGAATGAAATCCTAATTTAAACGGCAGCATTAGAAACTACGTTATTTAGTTTACCAAAACGTCAATAGATGGCGTAAACAGTTGCTGTGTGGAACTTCAAGAACAAATAAGTGACATGAATTCAAAATTATTGACTGCTAATCATGAAATAGAAAACTCACACGACGAAATAAATCAATTAAAGGAAGATTTACAAAAATGCTACAAATTAGTAGACGTATACAAAAAATATCTCACACAGAAAACTCGTCCACGTCATCTTTAAAAGCTAAAAAATTAAAAAAGATATGCGATACAGTTAAGCCCTATAAACTTTACCCATCCCCTTCAGAAACTATTTCACTGCAAATACTGAAATCCTCATCAAACACAAACGTAGAGGAAAAGTATATAAGCGAACCATCCAACAGCACATTTCATAATCATCATCAGATAACTCAAATTTCCAACCAAATTAAAAGCGAAGATTTAGTTAATAGCTTTGGAGCAGAGGTTCAATAACAAAATCACGAACTATTAAAGAACGTTGTCATCTTATCTGACAATCAAGGGAGAGGCGTCAGTGGAATACTCCGGAAACTTTTGGGGCCAAGATTTTGTGTTACTAGCTATTTTAAACCTGGCCGAAGAATGACTAATGTTATACAACTAAGCTTAATTAATAAATTACATCAAGTTGATTTAGTAATTATCATCGGTGATACTAATGATTCAGACTCATTTAAAATTAATATAACTCTAGATTATTGTTTTTATACTATGACAAAACCCAACATAATAGAAGTACCTTACAATGCTAATGTAACAGAAATTAAATTATGCAATTACACACATTTGTCACAGAAACAGTAATGTTTCGTCCCTGGAGGTGGGCTACAACCATCGTAGATACATATATATACCCAATTTTACTTTAAATATATGTCGATCTATTCTAAGAGAGCTATTATGGTTAGACTATTCAAATAGCTGGGAGCAATATAAAGCTAAATTCTCTAATCTACTATCTGGACCAGTTAATGATAAATACACTAAAAAGGGTTCTATAAACGATCAGGTAAATAACAGCGAAAATAATTTGAAACAAGATCTAGCCCAGAATATTAATGTGAAGGGGAATGCATTTACGCATGATAATATGGTATATATGGGTGGCTATGGGTGGAAGCCCGGGTAGACCACCAGACCTATGTTGGTCTCGGCCATTGGGTAGCAATACCCACTAAACCTCTACGGGAACCTTCAGCCGCTATCAGTGGAGGGTCCCGGATCTGCAGGCAACATGACTCCTCCAGCGACGGGCTGGCCTCGGCGAAAAGGCCAGATTTCACCTCCTCGGAGACTGTCCGGCTACTCTATGACAGTCCCCTCAAAGCCGTGTCTTTTGAAGTGGACCGAGTTCCCATCCCGGCCCGACACAGAACACAGGGCCACTACTGAAAGCGCTGCATATAGCGCCTCCTTCGTAACCCCATTCGTCATCGGCGGAGGGAGGCCGCGTCGGCAGCCTCCTCTCTCACTCGCTCGTCGGCTTCCTTCTGGGACATGACGGTGTCACCAAAGGAAAGCCAAAAGGAAGCCATTGCCTGGTAGGACTCGTCGCTGCCGAGCATCGCGACGATGACTTTGACAAGTCCCCTCCGACAACTGATGTCAGATCGTGACGCAGGGCCGCCCATCTCGGGCCAACCTCGAGGGTGTGCTGGGCCGAGTCAACTGCCGCGACACAATCGTGACAACGAGTCGTCGGCTTCCTGCGTGCCCTCTTACACAAATACTCACCGAAGCAACCATGCCCGGTGATCATCTGCATTAGACGGAAGGTGAGGGGTTCGCGCCTAAGGCGCATCCACCGCACGAGAACCGGGCGCAAGGCAGCCATTATCTCGCTACCATACGGTTGCCGCGCCAGGTCCTCCCCCCACCTCCGCATTAACGCCACATATCCTAACCGGCGGATCCGTAGGATCTCGTCATGCGTGGGGCTCAGACCGAGAGCTCTCCTATCCGAGGGATAGGAGCAGCTCATGGCAAGAACCTCCGCCACGAGTTCTCACGGAGAATCACCGGCTAGAGCTGTCGCTGCAGCCCACGATACCGTACGGTACCCCCTAATCGACCTCCAAGACGATCCGTCCAAACCAGAGCAACGTACGTCACCATACTCCGACAGACACAGGAGTACAGCTGCCTGCAGGCGGCACCGGGTCCTCCGAGGTTCGTGAGGAGCCTGCCCAGCGCACTCGCCGTCTTCACTACCTTCGGTCCCACTATAGCGAAATGTGGACCGAAGGTCTACCCTCTGTCAAGGATGAGCCCCAGATATTTGATATGGGGGCTCAACCTGACCCTCTCCTCTCCGATCTGCAGAGCGGCACCCGGTGGGGACCTCTTCCGGCCGGTACTGCGGAAGAGAAGGGCTTCGGTCTTGTCTAGTCTGACCCGAAGCCCTAACCTCTCTATGCGGCTGATCACGAGGTCTAGACCGACCTCGGCCAGCCGAGCCGCCTCCTTATATGTCTTTCCCCGGGCATACACGAGGGTGTCATCCGCGTTACAGATGACACCCATCCCGGGGAGGAGACGGCCTCGCAGGATCCAGTTGTAGCCGACGTCCCACAGGATTGGTCCAAGTATAGAACCCTGCGGGATGCCACCCCAACTCGCCGCCATTCAACGGACCCCGACCGGTTCTCGAGAGCCACTCTGCAACCGGAGAGACATACCTCCAACAGCCTCATGAGATAGGGAGGCACCCTGAAAAATTTCAGTGCCTCCCGTATCACGCTGTGCGGGAGACTATTGAAAGCGTCCGCGATGTCCAACGACACCGTGACCACCACCGCTCGTTCCGCCTCACCCGTCACCGCCCGCATGCGCTTGAGGGCACCGATCGTCGACCGGTGTACACGGAAACCGAAATGTGACTCCGACAGTCCGGGTCCCGCGCCCTCCAGATGCTGAACGAGACCGGAGGCCGCAATCCGTTGTAAGGACTTCCCAGTCACGCTCAGCAGCACCACCGGTCGAACCGACGACGCCGAGTCCATTGGCCGCCTTTGGAATCAGGCAGAGCCGACCCTCCTTCCATGCCCCCGGGAACTGACCAGACCGCAGGTAGCGTTCAAAAATTTTCCGGAGGTTATCACCGATGTGCACGAGAGACATCGCTAGCTCTCTCCCGTGCACCCCGTCTGAACCCGGTGCCCTATTCTTACTCTGGAGGCGAGTCAGAATTGCTTCCATTTCAGCCTCCGATACTCATATATATAGCATATTCGGGAAGGTATGACGTCTGTCGAGCCATCCTGGGGGGCGTGAAGAGGATAAGAAAATACCGGTGGCTGTATTGTTCATAGATGTGACTAAAACATTCGAGCTTGTCAATCATAATAGACTAATTAATAAATTTGAAATGTGTGGGGTACGGGGTAAGAGTCTCAATTTAATAAAATTAAACCACAGTAATAGGGAACAAATGACGTGTATTAAAAGAAAAAGAATCTGTCCATGCACTCAAATCGAACGTACTTACGAACCCCAAAGAAGGAATATAAGTTGCGGTGTACCACAAAGGTGTATTCTTGGCCCATTACTTTTTCTTATTTATATAAATGATATGCCTCACACAACCGGATACCCCATGACATTATTTGCAGATGACTGTACAGTTATATTTTCTGGACAGAACATAAAATTAAATGACACAATAAATGAGAATTTGAGTAATATAATGATATGGTTGAATAATAATGAGCTTAAAGCTTAGATAAAACATTTCTAACATATTTTTCACAAATAATTTTGCAACATCATATTGACATACAATATAATAGTAATGTGGTTATGACAGCGGGTGAAATCAAGTTTTTGGGGCTTGTCTTGGATCAAAAATTAATATGGCGAACACATACTGATCATGTAATAAAAAAGATAAATATATTTCAATGTACTTTATATAATTTCGGGAAGGTAACCAGCCTGAAAATAGTTATATCTGCATGTTATGCCTATGTATATTCTACTTTACGCTACGGCATGATACTTTTTGGAAGCTCACCAGAGAGAGAACTAGTATTTGGGCCCAAAAAAATGCATCAAAACTATATTGCAAATAAAAGTGATTAAACAGTAGAACGTATTTTCATAACTTTAGAATAATGACACTAACATCATTTTATATTTTTGAAATTTTGAATTCTTTGTTAAGAGAAAACCCAACTTATTTAAAAAACATATAAGTAGCCGACATCATTATAATATTTGTACGCAAACTCATAGAACCGCTCTATACAGTAAATGCATTTTAGGCATGTATCCTAAAATTTATAATAAATTACATACTAATATTAAATTGATGAAACATATTAATAAATTTAAAAGTAACCTGACCAGTCAGTTTTTGTCTAAGAATTATTATTCTGTTAATGAGTTTTTCTTTGTGGTCTCCATATTTTAATTATCCGATTTATTTATTTATTTATTCAAAAACTTATTATTAACACATTGTGTTTGTTAACTATTATAATATTTAATTCATGATGATGTAAAATAATATTGTATAATTAAATGCAATTATTTATATTTTTATGCTTTTAACGGCTAAGCATACAGTCACTTTTTGTACCTATTTTTTCCATCAATAATGTACCTACCTATGTTTACAAATAAATAAATTTAATTTAATTGAATTGAAAGCTTGTTCATAATCTATGAGAGTTAATGATCATAGGAAATTTTCATCTGATCATTTGCTCCGATATCTTAAAAAAGTGATTTTACTTTTACTAGAAGATAACAAAACGGTCGGGTAACACCTCGGTGATAACATAGCAGAGAACACAATGGCGATTACAACGCTAGAGACACGCTATTGTTGAGCGTCTCGCTCGTGGCACGCGCGCGCGTGATCGTGACACAGTAAGGATAGGTCACTGAACAAGAGTCGTAATGCACGCCACACTCCGCCAGTTGACCGTCAAACGCTTCGCGCATCAGGCTGCGTTATATGTAAAAAATATTTCAACACTTATAGATTTTATTTAAAGAACGAGTTAAAAAGCTATCTGCAATAAATTAATAAGATATCTCAACATTGGCAACATCACTTTTCCATTTCCTGCATTGCTTACAACCTGTTATTACAATTGTTACCAACTGTGGTATGATTTAATTATAATTAGTGGTCTGAAATAAATTCATATTTATTTGTTAATTATTATTTATTGCAAAAGAATATCGTGGACACTTATACCCAGCGGCCAAACTCACTAAAAACCATACCATCACCAAAGACAAAAAATATAGAAAACTAATAGTTCACATTTTCTACAAGTTATGCTAAATTTCACACAAAACCATCCAATAAAAACGGGAAAGAAATACAAATCCCTGTTGCATACATCTTCCCAATATTTATGCAGAAACAAGATACGGAATTATCAGAGAACTCTAAAGTCAGCTAGAGCAGCTGCTCGACTTTTTTTCTATCGAAACCATCCCCTATCAGTGAAAAAGCAACATATGTGTCAATATTGAAAATAAATTACCCATAAAACACAATATAATATTGACGAACAATACAATATTGTGCTTTATGGCTAAGAGTTCCATTGAAGCGTTGTGGTTAATTTATATTGAAAATACCAAAGCCAAGAAAAAAAATATTAAAAAAAATGCAGGTCGGGGTGTCTATGCCCTAAGCAAAGTCCCAATTTTGCCATTTTGCCCGATTATTCTCCTGGCTGGTCGGAAGATGGTGATGGCTGTTCGTGGGTCGGCCTTTGTGCGGTGATTCCCTTGCACTGGTGAATCGACGGCTCTCGTGCGATGGTAGTATGTCAAACACGTGAAGGTAAATTCGGTGCTTCGCGAAAATCTCGTTTGAACGAAACCGCGAGCAACATAACTGTCGCATTGCATTGGCTTAGATTTATTTCTATATAGTTATATTTTTTAATTTAATTTATTGTTTGTAAATAAAAACTAGTTTTCATTAATTATATTAGATTTAAGTTGACTATATGGTAAATAATTGTTCTTAATGATGTTGAGAAACTAATTTATTAATATATTTGACATATGTTATTATATATATGTAAACATAAACAAAAACATGTTCCTTTTTCGAAGAAACCTCCTTAAATTTAATGACATTTATCAACTATAATTTCCACGCGAAAAGTTCGCTCATTGTTCCGCAGTTGAACATAGTTGGCGGAGAGCCGGAGAGCGGGACGCATTCGCAGAGTACTAACAGGCTTTTATTGTCTGTAAATTTGCGAGTTGCAAAATTGTAGTAATTATGGACGGTCATAATTTGAAAACAACATAACTACTCCATTTGGTTTAACTGCATACTTAATTGCAAAATAAGTAAGGGACCATGCTTATAATTTGTGCATTGTTATTGTTTCAAAAGTCCAAGTTGTTGTGTGAATTTTACTACAGGTTTATTATTGTGATGTTAGCAAACGTTTGTTGTTAATGTTACACTTACAGACGAGATGCCACTCTCAACAATGATCCCTACTTTGTTTCTACATTTATCGGTGATTGTTGCAGATCGTTCCGTTCCTATTTCTTCAATTTCATTCCATTAACACTGTACTATATATTCTTTATTTTTTTAGTAACAAATAAAATGTTAGCTGATAAGTTACATGGCCAAAGAATTCTCGCCAGGTAAAACAACATAAAAACATAAAGATTTCGTTTGTAATGTAAGAATATTTCAGTCGCTTAATTGTTTACAATTTGTTTATAGTACGCACATAAACAGCCACCGGAAAGGCTGGAAACTTTCGAAACAGGATAGCATACCCGTCACGTTGCGGTGGTATCATTGTGCGGTGGTCATGGCGTTGGTAGTCACCAAAGGCTCCGTATGCTATTTTGCCCCTTTATGCTACATAGAAAAAGAACAGTTATTGATTAATACATCTCCTGACGAGCATTCCAAATATTCTCTCGACATTATATGTAGATGTACTGTTACATAAGTAGGACAAAGAGGACTTACGAGTGTGTTAGCTCGAGCCTGGTGTATCACACGAGAAGCGCGGAAGGTTCGTCACCTGAGTGTTGCCCATTCATTACAATCTTCTTCCTTTTGCAATGAGCGTCAGAGCAAGTTCAAGAGTCCATGGTAATATTCGCTCATATGTGCTCGAGGTAGAGAGAAAATCAATTTTTATTTTTTATCTAACCAAACATAATTATGTTGGTAGTTACTACAGTATACTATCTAAAGATTTACAAATCAGCAAAATTGTTAAATTTTTGTTTGATTTTCCAACGTATTGACATTCTTTCTAGATATAGAACAGTTCAGATTTCTCACTTCAATCGATCATATTGGAATCACCCAAGAAAATATTTGTACCATTTTTTTGTTGTATTAAAATCTATTATTGAGAATAACCCTCTATAAATACGATCATATGTCTAAATAAACATATTTACGGTCACAAGTTTAGGAATAAAGCAGACGTCATCGCATAGCTGGTGCACTAGACTCTTTTGTATTGTAAATCGGTGGAGACATGAGACGGGAATTTAATTAGAACATTCTGTAGCCGCGGCCGCTCGTCTGTTGCGCTCGCTCCACAGATGCAATTAACTCTAATAAGGCTCGATGTTTTGTGATGACAACTCGTCCGCTGTCGAAAAACGCACCATAATACGTTTGACGGTCTGTACGTGATCTAATTATGTATTATACGTTTACTTTCTACTACTGCAGAGAAAGCTGACGGTTGGTTGTATTTTGAAAAAAATATGCGTATTACTAGAGATATACTGCTGCTCATGTACATGATATAGTGCTGGATAAATCCAAATTGTATCTACATACATAGTTACAGAGCAATTGACTACACTTTAGGTATATAAACATCAATATTTTACAGAGCTTGTCCTTTTAAGGTCTAAATGTACAGGCGCAGTTTGGAATAGTCTATACTTAATAGACTCTGCTTGTGTATGATTGATTACATGAGTTACACGCGCCTTGAGCTTACTTACAAAATCCGTACTCAGTCAGTGTACTATTGTCATCTTATTTAATGTCACCTATAAATATATATTATTACTATAGCTTTCTGAATAATAACACCAATCTACTACCACTGCTATGTAATATGTAATTAATGTAAAAGCAATTTTGTCAATGTTGTTGGAGGAGTTTACAATATAAATAAATGAAGACAATGTGTCGCTGCGTCAGTATTGTAAGTGTTTTTTTGTTTATTTCTATATTTATTTATTTAAATTTTACAATTCTCGTTACGTGCCAGCGGGTCCTGACACAGATCGCTGTACTCTCAGCAGGTGAGCCGAGGAGCTCATTGAAATTAAATCGCGAGCGCCTGACCTAAAAGTTACCCTAAAAACAGTAAACTTCTGTTTCTACTTGTAGCTCCAAGTGCGAGAGCTAGTACATGTAAAAACAATAGTCTTTTGTTTCTACCCGCGGCTACAAGTACGGGAGCTGGTACATGTAAAAACAGAAGACTTTTGTTTCTACCCGCAGCTACAAGTAGGAGAGCTGGTACATGTAAAAATCCAGGTCTTATGATACGTCACTCAAACATGATATTTCTTCTTTCTGTATATGAAAGTCAGGATGTTATTATTTCCACATGGTTCTATTTATCGCCTTTGGCTTTAAGTCCATTATACGATGTAACGTTGGTCTTTAGCTCATATAGTCACCTATCTAGGCCTAGGTAAGTTTTTTGCGCTCCTAATAGACTCAATCTATTTTAAATCTTTTTTACTACTATATTCAAGTACTAGCAGCGTGGAAATGGGAAAGTAGAGCGGCTCGAGATGGGTCACCTCACTCACCCGATTCTCAATGAGTCTCGCGGTTTTGTTCAGTTCACATTATACAACTTGTTTTAATTATTATAAACAGTATGACCTGGATGTGGATATAATTATGAATTTCATAAGAACTTTTGATAAAGTGATCGGCTAACAAAAGACTGTAATGTCAAGGACAATGAAGGTAGGATAAACATTACTTTGTCCAGAATGAATCTCGGTTGCGTTTTGTCAAGCTCCTTATTATAAGTCTAAATTTCCCAGTGGCGACGACTGTAAAAGTGATTCAAAGACGCAAAATACGTACGAGTTTACGATGTCCATCGGTAAAATAGGCGAATTTAATATTCACACGGACAATCTGTATCAAATCTGTATGTGGAACGAATTGAACAGTATTTCCTAGTCAATAAGATCGATAGTGACTTGTAAGTGCCACTTACAACCCAAACCGAGTTTTTTTACAGAACGATACAAAATCCGTAATCGGAAACATAAGAAGGGGTAAGCCATTAAGAACTATGGCAGTGTTAAAAAAATGTCGGTATTTTGTAAGTTCGGTACGTCACTACAAGAGAACTTGAGAGATCGATTCGCGTGTGGTATTTCAAGTGAAGTGATTTGTCTAAGACTATTTTCGGAGGACAATCTGGATTTTCAAAACGCATTCAGGTTGGAGGTCAATCTAGAGACGGCAGAGAAGGACGCGGTGGCGTCTTACAAGGCCGCACTGGCGTTCTGCGGCGTTCAGCGGTGTCCCGCGGCAGCGCGGGACGTGACTGCGTCGGCGGAGGCTCCTTCGGGAAGGCAGAACAGGCGCGGACGTATCGTGGCTTGTGGCGGCTTGCACGATACAGAAAGATGTCAATTAACAGATTTGTGTACAGAGTTTGTAACAAAATGGGCCTCTTGAAAAGGGTTTGCCAATGTGGAGGCGAGAGAAACTATAGGACAAGGGGCCTGGATGACTGTAACGAGGTAGTAATGGACATTAATAATGTGGGCGTTAGCGCATAAGAGTGACCTTAAGTGAAAATGGAATTCATTTAACCAAGGAATGTGACACGGGCATTGCTATGTCAAGCATTAGTCATAATTTGTATGTTTGTTTTTAACATTTGGAAGTAAACCCTCGAATTTAGTACTAGCTAGCTTGGGAACTCGTCAAACCTAGAAAATTAGGATTGATAAGACCGCTAGTTAGATACAACAAGTTATAAAAAAAATTAGAATTATATGTTATTATAGATGGCAAAACCGTCTTAATCGGGCGACAGTGGTTAAGGCAACTAAACATAAATTTACCTACCGATCAGGGTGGCTTAATTACATATACGAACTCTGAGTCTGACATAAAGGATTTTAGTTCTAAATACTATGAAATGTTCGCGGACAGGCTCAGGCGGTTTACGGGTGGCCCCGTCAGCATCCAGTAGCGGGAGGGCGCTCGGCCGCTGTTTCTACGCGCGCGACTGCTGGCATACGCTCTGTGTGAGCCAGTGGAGCGCACGCTGGGACAGCTGGTGTGCGACGGCATCCTCACGCCTGCCGACCGCTCTGACTGGGCCACACCTATAGTGCCCGCTGTAAAGAAAAATGGAACTATTCGGATCTGCGTCTAAGCTGATCAATATGTTGTCTTTAATCCGACCGTTACTCTAATGTGCAGTACATATTTTACTACAGAGCAAACGTATGTGACCGAACGCCATTTTGTCTCTCATTATCATGATCCAAAACCGTGAAAATCGCCCACGATCAGGGATTAAATAGAGACACTAGATTGAAATACCTAGCTCGATGAGGTTTTAAATAGAGACACTAGATTGAAATGTCTAACTCGATGAGGTTTTAAATTCATGTAAACGGTCGTTGTATTGGTGTAAATAGTCATTACATATTTATATTCCATGGTGACACTGAATTATTTTATTTACATACACACGTGTAATAACGCTGCTTTCTCTTGTTAATTATTGTTGTAACCTCTTAACTCCACTATATACAACTACAGTGGAAGGGGTTGGGGGAGGTGCAATTTAGCAAATTGCTGCGGAGTGTACGGATTGAAAGAAATAAATTACCCACCTACAGCACAGACATGAGACGTTGCAGTGGAAATTGTTTCGAGTGCTGTTTGCTTTTCATACTTTTTTTAGTTGTTGTCAAGCCCAATGCTATCTCTATGAATGAATGAAGCTAATATAGCCTAATGTAAACGAGGCGATTATCTTTATAATTTCTCACTATTTCCACTAACAAGTCAACGTGGTTGCGGCTTGCTGCGTGCATCGCGCGTATTGTCAGATATATAAACATATTTCGCCTCTAACAAACCACGCTTGCAAAGTTGCAGGCAATCTACTTCATTGGATGTATGCGCTAGCCGTCGGAATTTTACGGGATTCAGATATCATTTGCGTCTTATTCATTGCAATACATTAAAGTCTTTTTGTGTAAAAAAGGTAACATATTATGTCCGATCCCCTAGGCCTTGTCTATTTCTATAGTACATTTCATAATAACAACAACAACACATCTTCATACCGGCTCCCTAATGGGGAACTAATGTAATTTTAAAACGTTTACGTTAAAAAATTAGAAGTAACATATAATTTATCAACTCAGAAAAATCTTTATTATACGGAATCAGCCTGCGAAGAACATTACAACAACAAGCTGCTTGTTGTTGTAATATACTATATCACATATATGTTGTGTAACTATTTTTTAAATTGATTAGCTGAAAAATTTTATACGCTTTCTGGGATCCTGTTGCAGAGGCGCGTACATTGCTCCCGAAGGGAATTATTTACGTAACCAAGTCCATGAACTGGTACTTTTAGTTTGTGTCGAATTATAGTGTTTCTATCATGTGTATCACTTTTTTGTTGAAGTAATTACTGTTCTTAAGCACATATTTACTACATTATCTAAAATACTTTGAGAGTGAACAGTCCGTATGTAATTTATTAAATTAATCTGCAAGCTAAGAAACAGCACATATTGTAAAGAAACGCTCACAGTCTAAGGACGTTACCCAAGGATTTTGTCACAAGCTACGTAGAATCTGTAGAAAATAATTGATAGTGCATGTCGATATGCCATATTTACCAATAAACGGCATTCTCTGTCACAAAATTGTGACATATAAATTAATTCACAGAACAACTTTACACTAAATGTGACGATTTTCATGATTACTAAGCCATTGTAAAAAAGCGAGGGTATCGTAACGACCCGTCTCCGAAACGTGACAGAATCTGAATGAATTGCGGGTGAGCCGGGGTGGGTCAGATGCGAAAGGGGACCGCGGGGATGTATCACGCAATTATGTAGTGATAATAAAAGCAATGTATAAGATTTAGACTGTAATGTAGAAAGCAAACTTTATATAAAAGAATTATGTCTTGCCTAAGTGACGAGGTAACACAAATTTCATTTTTTATAGTCACTACTGTGCTCAAGCTGTAATAGTAAATTCACAACATCGATGATATAGCAGTAATTAAAGATACAAATATGAGTCAAGGTAATGTCTGTTAAGTAGTATGTATAGAAAGAACATCTACGGCGAAGTGTCATTTTGGAGTATCATGTGAAATCGATTTATGTTGAGTTGTTTAATCCTTTCGATGGTTTAAACATAAATCATAAATTATATTTAACAATGAGATAACTAAGCATAAATATACATTAACATATTTGTATAACATTAAAGAAAGTATTTTAAGTAAATGTTATTACAACGAGCGTTACCTTTTTTTTGTTGACGTGGGGAAACGCATTTACGCGCCTTCACCGGCCCTGGGTGGGGACCAGTGGTGTGTGGGACTCGCGACACATGATAGTGCCGAATACCCACAAAAACCACCGCGGGTGCCATCAGTGCCACCCTTGGCGAGGTGTCCCGGAACAACAAATAGCCATCACTTCATGGCATCATGTGCACGTAACCCACTGTCCCGGTAGTTCGACACTTCTCGGCAATGGTTCTACACTTGCAGTCGCCTAAGCTGGTGTAATGTAATTATAATGATAATATAATTACAACCGCACACGACATCAGAAAGAAGCCGCAGTTGCGCGGCTATGCACTTTAATTACAATATTTCATACGTCAATATATTATACTGATTTGGTTTTACGAGTGAATGAACATGTTATTGGTATTTCGGATATTTACGAATATCCTTTTCTAGCTGATATGGCGAAGTGTAAGTCTATGTGGTGGGATTGAATGAAGTATGAAAGTGCAGGAATGCTGATGGTGCGGATCTCTGCGGCTGTTGGACGTTGGTTAAGATTTAAGATACTATTAACAAGAAGTGAATTATGACCAGCATGATGTATTAGCTAACACATAGACACATACAGACATGTTTGTTTCATCGTATGAGCTTTTGTTCTCGCCTGGTACTAAAAAAATTTGATACCGCCATGAAATGATGTGCCTTGTGTAGTTTGTAAATTTCAACTAAAATTATGCTATGAATTACGATAGAAACGAAAGAGTTAGTCTTTAAATTGCCCCTTTAAGATAACTGTGAGAATTTTGTCAAATTTCAGTCTATAGTTAATACGTGCTATAGCACGTAAATTGCCTATAGGCAAGCGAGTATTGAGTTTACATCTGAGTCGAGGTCGGTCTGACGCCGGTATGCCACAGGTCAGAGCACCTGAGTACAGAGCTCCCTCGCGGCAGCCGCTCCGGTCACTCGCTCGCACCGCAACGCAAATTCCTGCTGTACACTAGCACGGACATTCCCGGCGGCCTGCGGCGCTTGTGTAATGCAGATTGAAATTGACTGGCCCGAGTCTTGTGTTTTTGATACGTGTAGTATCTATGTGTCTATCAGTTCCTCTTACTACTAATATGTAGTGTTCCTTGGGTAATGTATAGAGATTATCAGTAAAGGCAACTGCGTGTACTCTATTACATTCTGTATTTGATTATTCTTATATATTTTTGTATCTGTGTGATATAATTAATTAAATGCAGTGTGTCCCACATAAGCTACAAAATATCCAACCTATACCATTGCAATATACTTTAAAATATATAATACTATAATAATAAATTATATGAAATAAGGCTATCGCTGTAAATTTGTCAAATAAAATTATTTTGACAAAACAGGCGTATTTCGTAATAAGCATAAACGATGTCATTGTTATCATCGAAACATGGTTACACGGTATATTTGATAGGGAAATGTGCGACGATTGGTACGATGTTTTTCTTTAAGACCGAGATCTTCTAAGAAGCAAAAAGTCCCGTAAACTTTCCCGAAGTCGACGTGATGTTACTGACAAGGCGCGAACTGAGTATTGTGCGCGCCGAGTGTCGCGCCTCGCCGCCTTCTGAGACGCTGACAGTACCTGCACCGGGGCGGGCGCTCACTGTCGCGCTCGCTGACTCCTCTCCCGCTTTACATACGAGTGCCGTATATATTAAAGCCGATTCATAGCCACTTTAGATTAATTATGTAATTGAAGAAATGAAAATTATTACTTCGAGTGGTAATTCGTGTGACAACTTTCTGTTGGTGGGTGACTTTAATTTGCCTTGTATATCGTGGACAGGACATGGATCAGTATAAAAAAGTATGGCGCCAACTACAGAATGATAGCATAAGAATTGTAGAAGATTTTAGTCTTTTAGGCTTAACGCGGTATAACAACTATTACAAATTATTCATGTCACACGTTGGACCTGTTTTATAGTAACTTGCCACTTCAAATAGCTTTGTCTAGTGCTTATATGGTTAAACTCGATCCCGCACACCCGTATTTCCCATAGATATATGTGACGTGTCAACGCCCACATTCAAAGATTCGCACTTGCTAAGACGAAATTGCAGAAAAGGCGATTATAACGCTCGAAACGATTTTTTTCATAA
>JAFELO010000688.1:314964-353303 GCA_017140195.1 Eumaeus atala
CTCAAGTGATCCCATTTGTACAGCGAGTATGGCCTAGATTCATCCTGATGTAAGATAATGCCCGTGCATACACAGCTCCATCACCCCAAACTGACCTAGAAGGGCCTCATATTGAGGTTTTACCATGGCCAGCTAACAGTCCGAATTTAAATCCGATCGAGCAATTGTGGGACCAATTGAAACGAAGATTTAGAGAAACTGAGAGAGGGTCTACAACCAACTGCAACTGATCGACGCTTTAAAGGATGCTTGGAGGGAGATTCCAGATGAAAACGTGAGGAATTTAATCCAGGGTATGCATACGAGGCTTCTGTAATGTATTGCTAAGAGAAGAGGACATACTCGTTATTAAAAAGTAGAAACAAAAGTGACAAGAACAGTAGTTTGTCTCTTTCCGGTGATTTCTTTTGTTCATGTTTTTCCTTCAAAATGGCCATTTTTATTATGAATATAAAAAACCTATATTATAATCAATAACGTTATTTCGTGGTTACATAAGTTAAACAAGTTAATGTCTTTATTATTTTCATATATATAATAAGTATAAGTTACAAGACAGAGAGACACGCACACACACACACACACATGTGTTGCATATATTATCGGAATAGAAACATTATCACTTGAATAGGCAAGACTTACTCCGAAGAAAACCCAGTACATAAAATAATAGATTGCGTTCATACACAATAATGTCATGATATATTTTATGATAATTTTCCGTAATAGATAATATAAATTAGCATTACCGTTGTTTCTAGTAATTAATATATTTCTACGTGTGAATAATGACAAGTAAATTGTATATTATGTCTCAATTAATGATGAAATGAATATAGGATAGGACTGTAAGATTTTTTTTTTGTTGCAAATAAAATAATATATTACCTTATACGGCACGAAAATATAAAATAAAAACACTTCATATGTAACATATGTCGAAAACAATGTATGTATTATTGGGTGATAATCATCTTCTGGTAATAATAAAATTCTTTTTAAAACTATTTGTTTTGTGAATACTATGAGTGGTAGAATCATCCACGCATTGAGATAACGTCGGCTGTGTGTGTAAGTTATAGAATAAGATTTACAAGAAGAGACATTTAAATTAATAAAAAATCCAAGCTTACCATCGTACTTTTTTTGGAAAGGTAAATGATAAAAAGAATTAAACTATTTTCGTCTTTCAATATTCTAAATCTATTAACTACTTAATTGGGCCCCCCAACCTACTGCGTTACGTTTTTCCTCATATAAATCCGGCCATTTTTTGATCACGTATTCTTTGGATTTGGCAGCCTCTTTGCATTTCTTTAAAAGTTTTTTTATTATAAAGACTTAGGTTATAATTTATTTATACGGGTTTGATCTCTCCACTGATACCCACATCCTTGGTGGAGAGCCGCATTTTGTGTGCGTTTGACAGAATATCCTTAACTAAACGCGACGATAACTTTGCAATAATTATTATATGGCGACCCTGTTGTCCTATTTAAGGCGCTATTCTATTGACAAAAATAACATTAGGTGGGACAATCGTGATTCCACAGATTTTAGCAATATTTAAAATAATGTCTATAGGTTGTTCATTAACACTCTCTGGGATGCCTATAATCTCAATGTTAGTGAGTCTGTCTCTTTGGTCATTTGCATTCAATTGTTGTTTTAGTAATCTGTTTGACCTAGTAATTCAGCCATATGCGATTCCAAGGCAATTACATTTTTTACCTACTCCAAGATTTTTACGACCTTTGTACTATAATCATAATATTGATCAGCATGAAATTTCATTGATTCTTTAATTAAATCTTTGTCCGCGTTCACTTTTGTGCCTACCATACAAAAATCTACTGGAGTCATTTTGTTATAACAAGGTGATAAAGAAGCAGTAAAACAATCTAGTGACTACCGACGCCCAATAACATCTGCATAAACGATTTCAGGGTAAGACCCCTTCATAGGCCGCCGGTAACGCATGACTACACGAAACGAGAGGAATTCCTTTCTACGCGCCTGTATTATGTTAGGAATGCGTTATTCATTTCGCCAGCAGCGATTTGCTAGAGATCTCATTGGTACCTCAGTTTCGGTAGAATAGTAATATACAATGTTATGCCGCGGAATCTGGTTACTCTCTCGGTCACCGCTTTATATAAACCGATACGTTATGAATTTATAATACCGAGCCTATAACTCCCGCGCGCTTGTGTCAACAGGCCGACCCCTACTTCAACGCCTGTTGTTTTAGACTCAATTCAATATATGCCAGTATTCTTTTTCAAAGAAAAATCTTGTTTCCATAGCTAAGCTGGATTATAAATACAAGTCGAGTTTGTGTGTTATCCTGAAACCAGTGAGCAGAAATATCGTTTAATTGTGCAGAGGGCTTATCACCTTACGAGCTTAAGGACATATGAGTGGTCTGATTAGTCAAATCCTGGAAAGTCTAATATGGGCTTTTGACATACGACACCGCAATGGTAGAGATATCATCGTCACTGCGGCGCCTCTTCACTGAACTCCTTGGGATATATATATGCAGCCCCACACACGACTCCGCGCTGCTGTTGCGTGTATGTTCTCATCGTCAACGTGTGTTGGTGTGTATCTGCTACAGGTACAGCAGTGCGGAACAGATAGCTCAGCCCAACAGCAAAACCTTAGCGCATAATTGTCGCGGCTATAAATTACATCCCTGAAATAACACTTGACCTTGTTTTTATGCTATTAATAGGTAAAATTCTGATTATGTCGGAATGTTCGGCTGCAATGCTACAAAAATACTACATCTTTCAAAGGTTCACTCTCATACTTGTAATTATTCAAAACTTTATTGACATTCTGCACCAGGTAACTGTACGATGTAGCTGGTTAACCAATTCTGCCATGTTATAACATAAATAAAATATACAACATAAAATAAATAAATGTTATACATGGTATTGGTTAAAATATAAAGTCATTCTTGCATTGCAGGTGGAAGGGTACGGAGTTAGGAAGTATATACGTCTACGCGGCGTCAACTTTACGGTATAAAATAACAAAACATTTAGTAATCACTTGCGACCAGAAACATCCACACAATCTGGCATCCCTCCAGTGGACCATGGAGTTCAATATCCCTCATAATTGTTATAACTTTTCGATGGTATTATATAACTGAAACCGCCCCGGTCCTGCCAGCCCCGGCAACAAAACAGCAATAAAACTCAGATAAACAACTACTAAGAACCTTTATAACGTACCTATAGAATACATATATATACATACGGCACCCAGGTATTGTTCGTCACAAATACATCGAGTTCTTTGAACCTAGGACTTTCCAATAATACTTAGTTGTATAGGATGGTGGTGTGAATCACCATTCAGATACCTGTCTGTATGGGTAGGTTTCCTATATACTGCATGACCTAGAGTGTTGTTTGGATTGCCAATTGAAATTGAAATTGGAAAGCCAATGAATTGTTGGTTTCAAACTCCATCGTAAACTGTATTTTAGAGTTAATATAATTTATATGGTTCAAAAGTATAAGTACTTTATTCTTTGGTAATATCGTAAATGTATCATCGACGTATCGCTTGTAGAATCTTGGTATTATAGATGCAGTTTGAAGGGCAGCCTCTTTAAAGTGTTCCATAAATATATCTGCGACTACAGGAGATACAGGTTATCCCATTGCGACTCTATCCACTAGGTTGTAGAATTAATAATTCCACAACATATAGCCAGAAGTCAGGCAGTGTTTCAATTGTTCTGAATATTCCATAGGCAAAACATTACATGAAGGGGCAGCTGATTTGCCTCCGAGGCGGTTAAACACACGCTAAAGTTTGGATCTCACAGAGAAATAGTGGGTGTAACTCTCCACAGCACGCCGAGTGATTCTGAGCGTATTTAAAAAAAAACTTGAAATTTTGAAAAGATAGTTATAACCGAAAGGTGAAACAATGTTCCTACAATCCAGCGTGAATAATAGAGACATTGGTAGAGTTTACTTGGGTAGGTTAGCATTTTTTTTTTAATTTTTTTATAGAATAGGGGGCAAATGAGCAATCGGAGCCTATATACGACTACCGAAGCCCACGAACATCCTCATAATTACTTTGCCGATGCGTTGCCCTCCTTTTCCAATGTGACTCACAAACCGCACGAAACGGGACACTGAAGATGTCACTTTCCTGTAGTCGATGTGACGGAGGCAGGAGGGCATTTACATGTCAAAGTGTAGGCGGTGAGGGTGCGGCTTGGGAGATGAAAATGAGAGGATCCTGTGCAAATGTGCTATCACTGATTCACGTCCCCTAAGTTTTCAATTTTGCTTTTCAGTTATTTTAAAACATTTTCAATTCAGTATATGTCATTGCTGGATGCAATCGAAATCAAAATATTGTATACTTTCCGGTAACTTATTATTTGTTATTATTGTTGGATATTAATAGTACACCTAGGTTAATGAAAACTTCATAGCATTGCTTTACTGCATAATATTTCTCTTGATTCTACGAATAACTTGCCTTGTTTTACTCGAATATAGAGGAACTATTAATAATTCTTGTAGTTATGCGGGTTTTTATGTGAGTCGATAGTCGGTTACCATCAGATAATCCAAGCATTCGTGTTCTTTCCACATATTAACTAAAATGAAGAGATGTAACTATTAGTCTGATGCTACGAACACTGTTATATTTAATTTAAGTTTTGTAGAGAAACTGAAAAAGAAAAATTAATAACTTTCCTTTTGTAATGTTATTTAAAAATAAAAATATTAAGCTTTCAAACTTTAAAAAATCATGCTCCATCGATCATCAGTCACCACTATTTACATTATTGTGTTTATCTGTATCTGCGAGTGTTAAGGGTAATCGGCGGTCATGCTGTTGCTTGTAATATGTTCTGCACTGGACAGACATGAGCGCCGCTGACGGCCTTCGAGCTGCTCATGCGTAAACTCGCACATGCAGGTACGGAGTGAGCACTACGTCAATTAATTAAATATAAATTGTGGCGCCCCGCCGCCGACCAGGCGCGAGACGCGAGCGCAGAGAAATTCAGCTTGTAGTATACACAATCACACACATGCGCGCACATATTTTATCTAAGTTTTCTGAAAATGTGCCTTCTCTAACAAATATCGGAACTGAGTGGCTCCGGCTGCAGGCTCTGGGCGATACACAACAATGACACTGCCTCCTACATAACGCAGCACACCTTTACTGTGAAATAAGTAATAATAAGATTATAATATATATACCGGCGAGCTGCCCTCTGAACTCAGTGTAGGTACACAAAGCACTTTAAGCAGCCTTCTTAGATCACACGGAACTATTAAGCAATTCTTCACCCACATATGAAAACACACACAACCAAAGCTTCTTATGTAAAGTGTCGTCTCGTCACGTAACTATAAAGATACAATGTTATAATTAACATGTTCATCTATGTTGTAGGGGGACACTTACCCACATTCACCTATGCTCCTACCCACCTCTCGGTATACGAAGCGAATCATGGGAGTTGCACGGGGGTTCGCTCACCGGCTCTGTTCCCCAACGTGCAATACTTGACTCCCTACACATAGTTTAAGTGCCCTCTCGTTATTTCATTCTCCCTTTTCTGGGGCCTGACACCACAAATATAGAAGAAGGCGTAGGGTGACAGACGAGACATCACAGTCGGCGGCTACCGGCGCTCATTTACCTCCGCCTAGGCAAATGCGTTGTCTCCCTTCACCTCATCTCGCGTCCGAATCGCATTTGGCCTGTTTCTATGGTTCCATACCTAAAGGATAAAAACCGGACCCCATTACTAAAACTCCGACGTCTGATGTCCATCTGGCTGTCACCGGACTGTAAAGCTAGAAAGTTGAAATATTCACTGCTGTGTTTCTGATACCGCTGTAATAAAAAACTAAAACTTGAATAATTGCTTCTTTTTAGGGACTCCCATTCATCAAAGGTGTTTAGATTTTTATAAATAAAGGTATGGAACCCGTGCGTGACTCCGTTTCACGCTAGGTCGGTTTTCTGTATTATTGTGTGTCCTTTTCTTTTTTGTAGGGCTGAAACAACAACACTTAAAATTATACGAATTTCCTCATACTCTTTGCTTTTTATTGACTGACGTAATGTCACTTGGTGCATATTATTTATTTTTAGAAAGTACCATAAGAGTAGGACTTGACAAATTATATGTTTACATAATGATTTCCCCTGAACCTACCCATCCATAATTTCGCGATATACAACTGGTACTGGAAGTACTTACATTATGCTGAAAACAAAGTGTAAAAATACAGTGGAAGAATATTCCGAAATAATGCTGTCACGTAGTATTGTTAATTTATAAAAGGAATCGCACGAAAAGAATTCCACACCCATGTCATCATTAGCATTCATCATTATAAGCCCTTATCGGTCCACTGCTGGACATAGGCCTCTCTCAATGAACGCCAAGACGACCGATATCTTGCTGCTCGCATCATCCTCCCACCTGTTGAACGGTCGACGAATACTTCGTTTTAGAATTGAGAAGAAATTACTGGCCCATCTCACATCTGTTCATCTGAGTATGTGACCAGGCCATTGCCACTTCAGCAAGCCTGTTCGTCGCGTCATATCGGATACTTTAGTTCCCTGCCGTATGTCAGAAAAACCCATAACAGAGCACGTTAAATTGCCCGTTGAGCTACCGCAAACTTGCGGATCAGTCCTATATTAAGAGACCATGGTTCGACTCCGTAGGCCTTCATGGGGAGAACGCATGGATTGAAGACTTTCTTCTTCAAGTTCTGTAGTATAAGTGACGCGGGAATGTGATGAAGCTTCCAGAATGCTGCCCAACCTAACTGAATACTTCTATCGGCGTCCTTCTCGAAGTTATATGTTCCTAATTACAATAATCACCCGAGGTAGACGTATTCGTCTACGACTTTGAGAATAGCACCATCGAGGGTCACCGGCTTGGGAAGAACGTATTTGTTGAACATGACCTTTGTCTTGTTCTAGTTCATCCTAAGGGCAATACGTCGGGAGTATTCATTTAGTCTGTGCAACATTTCCTGCCAGTTCTCCAACGATTCGGCCAACACAACGAAATTAGAAATCTTTTTCAGCTGTTTTAATACAGATTCGCGTCCTGCTCTAAGAAGCCCGACTGTAATTCGGTCCCTCCCCGGAGCCGTCCGCCGTTAAGCTGCGCAAAAGCAATACTAATGTCACTCAAGCTGAGGTCCGGCAGATCGCCGGACAAATATCGTGTTAGACTTGCGCGTGGATCGTCGTTTAGGTTATCGGGATGAGAAAAATGCGACGTATACTACTTGCTATAGAAAGCTTTGATCTCAGATAAGATTCCAGGCTTAGAAGGAACGGTAACCAGTCCTAACCGTTGTCAGATGACTTTTTCCAAGCTTCTCCACAAAAACCTTCGACCTTCCATTCTGCTCAATCGATTCTGTAACCCGTTGCGTATTTAGCTGCAAAGGTCATTGGCGTATTACTTTGCGGATTCACTTTGAAAGAAACTTTACATCGGCGGGTGTAACGTCTTCGTGTGCTCAGCGTTCCCTAAGAAATCCAAGCGTCTCTTCTGAGAGTTCAGCTTTCTTGCTCATATACTTAATCCTACAATATCCTTCACTCACGTCCCGCATGTAATCAATCACGCCACTCATGGTCTTGCCAATTTCCATTGTAGTCCGATATATCTAGGTCATCAAACCGGTTTTTTAATTCCAGTTGGAATTTTTCGGAGCCTACCATGGTTGGTCGGAAGTTAGGTCGGAGTGTCGTCTGTACTACTCGGACACGCTCGCGTCGAAAGCCTATGATCAGAGAGCCTCTGATCAATCGGTGATCACTTCATCATCCGACTCCATGTGGTCCCAGACTTGATTCGACACCATTTCGTACTCCCTCCTTGGCATTAAATTGAAAGTTGGCGAAATTGAAGTGGGCCTTGTAGATATCATGTAACTCGTGAAAAAATAAAATTATTCTTGTATATGGTTTTTTTGGCACATAAGCTGTACAACATACCATGTATTCTCGGTAATGACGCGATAAATTTCCTGCCGGCGACAAGACAAGACATTACACATTGTCACCGGATCAAGAAGGTACTCAACTACAAACGTAGCAAAAACCAATTCCGTGAATTTTCAGAATTTTCAGTGCTCCCGAGGGCCGTACGTGAGAAAGAACACTGTAGTAACAAGATGATAGGGGCTAGAATGCGACTGAGTCCTCGCAGCAGCCTGAAGTGGCACTAACGAAACACTAAAACAATTTTCTTTACCCTAAAACTGGAAAGAATTGATTTCGTGTGTTGCCCTGCAATGTAGGATAACTGTGTGTTAACCGCTTTGCAGGGTATTTCATTTGTAGTGAAAAAGTGATCATTAAATTTTTTAGGTGAATACATTATTGCCTCAGTTAGAACACAAGAATAAAACCTCGTAAGGCATGCATAATAACAGAAAAACTAGCTATGCTACGTATCCCAATATTGTATTACACCGTTCTATAGTCTATGTTTAACAACATGCTAAAAATATTTTGGGCTACATATCGCTGCATTACAGACTAGTAGGTCTGGAGTGAATCACGTTGGTTCATTTAAACTGAGCAATACACAATGTGAATAACTGAAGACGGAAGATGGAGTGTTAGATGGCCTAGTGGACTGAACTCTTGTACTTAAGCCTAAGTACGTATGTATGTACGTATGTAACGTATGTACGTTACATTCTTTACATTATAAGGGGAAAACGTGCAGTCCTTTCACATTACATAAATGTAAGACAGATGCGGTTTCTTCATACCCTACCACTTCTCCAATAGTCCACTGGTCCCAAACTGCTCGAAATGCGGCGACATATTTGTATATTTATAGCAATGTTGTGTGAGTGAGAACCGTCATGCCAGGACAATTGGGCTGCAATGTAGCATAACACTATATGTTACACCAGAGCTGTTTTCGTTTATTTTTTAGCAAGAGGAAGTCCATGCTGCATTGCAGCGGCATTGGACTGGTAGTACTGGGGAGGTACCTCTCGCTCATATAATACCGCCGTAAAGAGACATCTTTAGTGTCGCGTTTCATGTGGTTTGTGAGTACCATTGGTGTAATTATATAACACTATGGGGCCCCATGGGGGGCCCCATAGTAATTATGTGGATGTTCATGGGCGTCGTTAGTTGTAAAAAGATATTTACTCGACCCCGGATGTAGCAGAAAACACTGCAGAGCGTGGTGCTTGTTAGAGGGATTACTCGCTGTGACAATTTCCCCGTCGCCTCCTCAGATTACCGCTCACGGCGAGTAGCTCGACAGCTCCTTGTCACAAGAGTCTACAGTAAATCCCTTGATAACATTCTACAAAAGAGCTTATAATCTAAAGAAAACTATAAAACAATTAGTTATTCCATCTATGTATTGTATATGCTGTTATAATAGGTCGACATAAATCTTATAATATTCTGCTCCGATCAAAAGTTTACCAAACCTCTACTACTAGCCCAAATCAACTGTTTGAAACTTGTAAATCTTAAACATAATTATGTGTAGGTACCTACCTACTTAGCATGTCTAGTGACATGGAAGAATATCGCCAGGGAGTAGAGGATAGTTGCTATTGACTCACAAGACTGTTCTTCTTTAGTAGCATATGAGAGCTAATGAGCAATTGGAGCTATTGGTGTCCATCGATGCCCATAAATATCCACATGGTTACGCAGATACGTTGCTCTTCTACACCACATTCCCTCCATCCTTTCGCCGGCCGCAGATAAACCGCACAACACGTGATAGCATCATAATTACTTTTCAGATGGTATCAAACGAGCAAGCGGTAGTTACCTCCCCGGTTGTGTCAGCCCCTGTTGGGCTACAATGCAGCAAGAATCGCTTGCTAACTTGCTACTGTCATCATGAATCATTCAAATGATACAGAGATTATAATAATAATAATAATATCTGTGGACTTATCACACCATTTTATATATTTAAGAAATGTTATATATTTAAGATTTTTTATAGAAATACATCTAATAAATATATAAATATCCATGACCTAGGTGAAATTCGAGCTCGCGACCTCTGGCAAAACACGCAGACTAACCGCCACGTTACCAACTGAGCCAGTAGGTCCTCATCGAATATCGTTCACATACCAAGCATTAGCAGGCGAAATAAAGTTTCAATTCCATCCATTATTTAGAAAATAAGAGCAAATCCGCAAAAGTCCCAAAGAGAAAACTACTTCAAAGTAGCACTAAATATTCA
This sequence comes from Eumaeus atala, assembly GCA_017140195.1. NCBI lineage: Eukaryota > Metazoa > Arthropoda > Insecta > Lepidoptera > Lycaenidae > Eumaeus > Eumaeus atala. The sequence continues at coordinate 325,256 of JAFELO010000688.1, forward strand.
AGAAACATCCCGCAAATTTGTGAGAGTGAAGAAGGCCGTGAACTTCATTTCACTGGTACTTGCGCGATGTTCTCTCGGACTTATCAAATCAATACACGAATCTGCGGCGCGTGGCAAATATGGTTAGGGAATTAGCACTACTGCCTGCTGACATACGTGTACTGTATAAACAATTGAGCGAGTGCCTGGTCTGTTCATGTAAAACTGCAGCAAAGGTCATAGAAAAAAGCGATATAAGCACTTTTAGTATCTGAACACTCACACAGTCCTGCGGCGGATAGCTTTTTATTTCTGTGGAATGCGATACGAATATCATTGGGTACTCAATGTGTTCAACACAAGGTACAGCTACACCTTGAGAGATCTGATCATAACGAGCCACGAGGTGACGCCTCTAATACTTACTACTCTTTTTTGTAATCGCGACAAAGTTATAGAGGGTTAAAAATTTGCTGAATGGTTTTTTACAAAAGGTTATTAACTACCGTGCCCTAAGACAATTTACTTTTACCTACCTATAGCCTTATATATCATCCTATATATTAAATAAGAGGTAGTGCCAAGATCAAGACTGACGTGCCATGATCAGATTGATCGGACACTGTCCGAAGTTTTGTCAACTCTTCGAAACAGGCGTGAGATTACTTTCATTGATGTTAAACATTAAAGGATTAGTCACTAATGTAAGGGAGGCAAGGTGATATGTGGCACTTCGTTTTCTCTGCCCAAACCATTAGGGAACTGGCGTGAAGAATTGATCTTGTGTTTGTTATGCATATTATGTGTTGTCCTTTTCCCTCCTCCCCTACTGCTACTGAGCGTTTACAAACCGTTCACATTTATGTGTGACTTCATCTCAAGTGAAGCGTCGCATCAAATTTGAACACAGACCGAGCTCACGCACCTTATTGAACAGGCACTCAGCGATTTACAAAACCTCTTCAATATTTTTTTATGTGCCCTCAATCTCTAAGACGCCGCCATAACATAAACACGAGATAATGTTTTACTCAGACTCAATAACTTGTTTATAAGCAGAGGTAGTGTGTCGTGAGGATAACGATGTAAGTTTCGCGGTGAGTTTATACGACCATATTAAGCTGAGGGGGTTAAACTAAATGTTGGAACATTACTCACAATGTTTCAGCTAAAACTGTACAACGAACACAACTTACGCCTGTTTGTGTTTCGTACATTAATAGCCTATTAAACCCATAGGTTGTTGGAGTTAGAGCCCTTACGGGAAGTGATCACCTCGGTTGTGCTGACGTGATTCGTCTGCTAGTGGACCGAGCTACAGTGTACTTATTGTACAGTGTTGCCTGCGCCAAATCTGTTCTGTAAACGTTACACAAAAGAATGACAAACACACATACGAACTGAAACATTTCTGATATTTGTATTATCATATTTTACACGTTATCAAAGAAGATTTCACTCTAGATTCGATAAGAGATTATCAAGTACAAAATTTCAAAATCATATCAGAAGTATATTAGGTTTTAGACCATGACATATTACGCAAGAACTCCATTAGTACATAATTGCACTCCATGTCCGATATACGTAAAATTATATTATGGCGTACTAAGTGAATACCACTGAGAATTTACAACTTCTTAGAACATTTGGTATAACCTGAGCCCAGACACGTCAGATTGTGAATATAAAATCTTCATACAAGGGTTTACTTCACAAGCATTTCAATCTGATAATGGGTTTCCTCCGGACCAAATACCCGGAGATTATCAAATGTTTCGAGCAGGAGTTGAGCCCTGCCTCGCCTAGCCCTGTAGAGGCAATTGAAACGTCATCGACCGCTTCCAATGAGGGCATGTAGACGTCTGAATTTAACAGCTCGGACTCTGGCTCCGATGACGACGACTTCACGTTGGTGAAGAAGGCTAGAAGGCCAAGGAAGGGGAAGCTCCGCCTCAAAGGCGGTAGCACCTCGGCCCTCTCGGCTCCTGCAAAGGCGGCAAAGTCCGTTGTGGCTGAAAAGCCATAAGGAACTCCTACCCTGCAGGGCCGTCGCCCTCACAATCCCTGTAGAGTGAAGCCCCTGAGGCCATAGAGGAGCCTCTAGGCCAGAGGGAGAGATGCCCTCCCCCGATAATTGTCCACGACAAAAAATAATGGACAAACGTAGCCGGCCTCATTGATGTTGTAAGAAACGGCGTCCGTGTAAACACAGCGTCATCAGACGAACACCGCCGCTTGGCGGGCGGTCATATATATTCTGCGCAATAGAAATATCGCGTATCATACTTACGCCCTGGAGGATGAACGCCTCCTTAGGTTCGTGATTAAGGGAATCCCGACAGAGGTCTCCAAAGAGAGAGTGACGGCTGACCTAGTGAGCCAAAATACCCTGGTACTAGTGGTACACCGGATGTACCGTCACTCAAAAAATGGTTAGGAGAAGGTGAGCGTACCATACAATATGGTGCTAGTCATCCTTCCCTTGGCTCCAGAGAGCAAAGCGATACACGATATCAAGGCGATATGCGGACTGACTACATGGCGCATAGAGCCAGCGAGCCAGAGGAGTACACCGGGTTAATGCCACCGGTGCCAGCTGTATGGACACTCGGCAAGCAATTGCTATGGACGCCCAATGTGCGTCAAGTGCCAAGGCGACCATGACACGGCGGACTGTCTCAGGGACAGTCCAAGAATACAAACAAAGAAACACCAAGACACGCTTCTGCTTTAAAATGCCAATAGGGCCAACTAACGGATAGCAATTTTTTGTTGGTAGTAGCTATCGCTTCACGACCTGAGCCCGACACACACTTCAGGCCCCCTTGGGTCGGCTGGATGGTGCGTAAATGATTTTTCCTGCTAGAACCAATATGATATACACCGCTCGTACCGGTCGAGCGATGAAATCTTACATATAGTGACACAGTTATAATATGTGACTGACAGAATTCAAACTCAAACACCGCTTACGGAAGCGAGCCCGGGTTCGAGTCCGTAAGTTGAGAGCTAGAATTGATACAAATAAAATAACGCGACTCTCGAGAGCTCTAATAATAAGTAAATTAAGAATACGGCTTTTGCCGATTTTTAGCGCAAATCGACCCCTTCCATCAGAGGGATGGGGGCGAGGAGGCCGGCCTCTTCAGATAAGCCAAACATTAAATGAGCTCAAATGAAACGGCATCGAGCGCGCGCCGTCCCACTGGAGTGTGGAGGGGAACCGGTTCCTCCTTTTCGGTCCCAAAAATAATTATTATAGGGTACGCCCACAATCAACCCGGTACATCTCGTCCCATCTGCGGGAAGAGTGGGGGGTCTGTCCCCCTATCGTCTCCCTAAACCTGAAGACAAAAAAGACTTCGTAGTCAGTCGAACTGTTGAGGCTGGACAAGCGCCGCCAACCAGTATTAGGTCCCTCCGAAAAAAAGTTTACTTCACAATGCCGGTTATTAAAATAGTGACGTACACGAAAATAATGAGGAGCACACGAAATGGTATTTCAAAAGCGAGGAACATTTCCATTTCCTGGTCTATTATTCTCCCGGCACCAAGAGAATTTGAGATTGCTCAATAAGTTCTCTTTTGTCGCTAGCACAAGTGTCCGGAATGGGGACTTATAAATAGAGATTTGATGAATTGATAAATTGAATTTCAAATCGTTCACCTGTTTAGGAACTTTATAACATCGTGAATATCCTACTTATCCATGCACGTGTCCATGTGAAGTAATGTTATAAAGATTTTTCTTTATTCCATGGAGTGAAGAAAACTATTAGCCATAGTCTCATGATGACTGCTCGACTTTCGTAAAGTTCTCCACACACGTAAGATATGAAAATGCAAACCTGGACTCTAAACTCCTTTAGAATGAGACAACAGAGCCGCCACTATATTTATATTCATTATAAATTTAAATTTTGATCATATTTGAACCAGTCACTGTTCATTTTGTGAGTTCTAGTGGAATTTTACGCAGCACTGGATTTCGCTTTTTTCAAGTTGAATCTAAAATATTATTGTCGATTCTATCAAGAATCCGAAACTCAGTGCAGTGCCATTGTGCTTGTTGTGTACTGTGCAATAAAAGCGCCGCTGGATGTTGCTGTATCGTAAAAACGGATTTCACTACTGCAACTGGAAAGGAAAAGTTAGTGTTTCACAAAACATGTTTTAAGTATTCGTGTATTAATCAATGCTACATTTTGACAAACATTCAAAATTTGACTGACTGTGAGCTGAAGGTAGCCCCCCACTTTTGCCAGTTCGGTTTATTTATTTTCTTACATTTCCATTATACCTCATCATTGATTTACAAACATATCCAAGGTCACCGTATCAAAACAGTGAGTATAAAATAAGTGCATAATAATGTCTTAGGTACACGCAAATATTACACATAATAAAACTGCTTTAATGGATATTATCGATGTTTGTTAAGTATTTTACGATCCCGACGTTTCAGAAGTATAACAGCTACCTTGGCCGCAGGTGGACCGAGATTATCCTGATGTCATAAGTAAGTAAAAGTACATGAAGATTTGGATTAGTACTTTCTTTTACTTTTTTTAAGATTTGGATGTTGATTTGCTTATGCTTATAACTGGAAGGAGAGCAGAAAGAAGCACCCAGCCATCTTCCCAATTGAAATGTTTTTTTAATCTCAATGGCCTCAGGGATCATCCTAGGACGGAATGTATATTCCATCGCGTTACGCAGGGGCCAACCTCAGTGTGTCCACAAACTAAAGATTGATTAATGCACCGGGGTTTAATGTCTGCGAATTTTAATCGAGCTTTTTGCTTTCCTATATAAGAGAGACCACATTCACAATCAAGTTTATATGCTCGTGCTTCGTGTAAGTGGCTGTGGCTTTTCACTAGTAAAAAATGAATGGTTACTTCTGAGCAACTATTATTTTGGCCGTGGGAACCGGGTCCCCTCGCCCACCCCCAATCTTTCTAACGAGTTCATACATGTAAGGTTCATTTTACAAAAAATGCAGTTCAGTATGAAGTCGTCATTCCATGATTTTTCTTACATTAACGTATCTCAGATATTTATTTACATAATTTTTTCACAGTGACAGGACCATTCTAGTGTTGTGTTTAATCTCCTTATCTCTGTGATTTGTTCAACATCACAAAAACTGTAGGCGCGAGGCGCCTCGCTCGCCCTCGCTCACGGACCTCGTGCGCCACTTCACGTTCGAAATGTGGCAACGCAAACGAAAGATTGGGATCACCCGATGACTGATGACGGCGCAGGCACAGGACGAACGCTTTGAGAGATTTTTCTAATATGTTCCAGAGAATGTGGAGGTGGAGCGGCCGCTCGGTGTTCTCGTCATGTGGCTTGTGACGCTCCCGGGGCGCTCGTCCCGTGTCTGTGACATCGGCAGTCGTCATCAGGTGCTGATACACTGAAAATCTACTAATATTATTAACGCGAAATTCTGTACGTTTGCTGGCAGAGCCGAAACCTGTTGGGGACGAAAGGTCGTCGAGTTGCGGCCCGCACCAGAAGACGGTGTGTTGGACAGCCCCCTACAATGTTGGCTGACGACTTGGTTAAAGCGGTGGGGGCTCATGACCGTAATTTATGGCACTCTATGCGAAAAAGCCTATGTCCAGCAGTGGACGACGCCTGGCTGATGATGATGATGATGTTGATTGTTATTCCTTTACACAACACAAACAATGCATGAAATTTGTCACTGATATAGTTACTGAACCTGCAATTACATAAAAAATAATTATTCTCCTTAAAGACAGAATGATTCCCACGGAACACGTATTAGTGGTACACCCTATTACACCGCGGGTAGTAACTGAAGAAGCGAAACGAATCAATTTGATTCAGTATCAGTACATATATAAGATCATATTGATTCATGGTTTAATATCAGAACGATCCTTGTGTACGTATCATATTTATGTAAAATACCGCGGAGACCACAAAATACCAATGAATATCAAACGAACCACTGGAACCCGCGGCGCGTGACGTCACGATTGCCGACGATGCTGCGGTGCGCGCGCACACGAACTAAAACGCTCAATGTAACTCGTTACAATTATTCGCACTATTATTATCGTTAAAAATATTGCGTAAACATTTGTAAATAACTGGCAGTCCATCCCGGCTTCGCGTATTTTTCATAAAATATGACAAATATATATAATTTACAAAAATACAAATATTAAACTTTCGGCCTCGTAAATATTACACGTTACCACATGACAAATAATTAATTTTATGTCAGAACAACGTCTGTAGGGACACCTATTTTAATGAGTTTTTGCAGATGCGATATAAGGATTTACTTTAATATTTTTTTCACACGATGGGTCACAATATCGAAGATATCTTTATATACTTTATGTTTTAGAAAATATTACATATTCTATGTTCATCAGCGGTAATGTACCAATCGAATCGGACGCACTCAACGCAATGGTTGGATCCTGGTCAGCCAGCCAAATCCTGGCCCAAGCAAAAATTAACCCCAAAAAATTTACTTGTGGGATGGGACTATTGCCGGTATTTTTCATTACAGTTCTCACAAATCTGGCCAGACTATTACTGCTGATTTCTACTATCAGCAATTGCAAAATATGATAAAAAGCTAGCGGCTGCAAAACCTAGGCTGGTCAATGCCCCCGCCAGTGCTGCCTCACGACTCCGCTAGACCACACACTGATCAACACATGGCCATTAAATTAGAAGAGCTCCAATTGGTAAGTACAAACACATCCTCCGTACTCTCAGGACCTTGCTCCTACAGATAACCATTTTTTTTTCGAAATATGGAAGACTTCTTGCAAGGGAAAAAAATTTACTCCAAGGGGGCAGCCCAAATCGCCTTCAAAGATTTTATTGATTCCTGTTCGACTGGTATCCTTAGTAAAGGGATCAAAGAACTACCTATGAGATGGCAAAATACATAGCAAATAATGTTTCATACTTTGATAAATTAAATATAATTATTAAAAATATTTGATTTTTTCTTCCTCCCATACAAAGCGCCCACATTCATAATTTAAAGAACCTAACCTAATATATGTGCTCAATATAACTACATCCCACTCTTACCATTATTGTAAATACTAATATTTGCCACCTGCAAACACTATGTACCGTACAGTTTGGCGCAGATAGGTAAAGACTTACGATCCGGAAATAATAAAGAAACACATATATGGAAACAGATTTTACCCATTTGAAACCGGAGCTACGAGGTAAAGCTAGTTAAAAACACTTTCTCTTACGGAATGTCTATGCTGACTGAATGCATGCTGACGGAAATGTCTAGTGCATCTTCATCGGTTACAATGAGAAACATCGGGCGCCGGTCTAGTAGAGATCTGGCCAATAAGGGATAGACTCCCCTCCTTTCCCGCATATGGGAAGGATGCATCCTCATATTTATTTAAGATCAGCTAAAGTAACTATTATTATCTTGGCCAAGAGACGGCACCCCCTCTCTCTAACGAGGGGAGCAGCTCACACGCGGCTGCTAAATCGTCGTGGGCGCCGGAAGAGCTGGTCGTCCACCACAGGCGGGTACATTTTAGGTTGCCAACCAATAGCATAAAGTACTACAATTATTGTTATACACTTATGTGTGTTAATGCGTTACGTCAGGATAACATATGGATCTGGGGGCTTACCCGGGCTCCTAGGTATCATTCGTAAATGCATTCCCCTTCGTCACCAAAAAAAAAAAGGATAACATGTGAAGGGCTGTGTGACCGTCCTAAGAGATGGACTCTAGCTGAAGAGTACTACGTGTATGATGGCAAACTATAACCATATCTGAGGTACACACACAAGGTGTCCTCAGCTAATGGCCTTCGGGATCGTACTGGATATTGTATGTGTCTAACACAGGCATCAGCTGTCACGGCTGTCAGCACAATATAGACTATGTAAATACCTTGACAGATATGCAACATTACCTCCTATGATATTGTAGTGCAGTTAGGATTGTAGTCCGTTGCCGCAGTGGTGAGGGGAACACATACTTTTATAGCACAAGTAAACTTACTAGTAAACTACTTTAATATTATGGTTAACGTGCATTGTGTAATACATGTTTTACAATTAATCGGTACATTGAGCCATTTTTCTAAAAATGGTTATGTGTGTAGTATTCTCTTTTTATAATAAATGTGGTTTTAAACAATATGATTTCAATACGAATTATTCGGGTCTAAAATTTACGAACTAAACATTATCATACCAGACGAAAAAAATGTCTACGTTATAAGAAGGTAACGAAATGTTCAAAATATACAAAAATAAGTGTATATTTTTATAATGCCGTTTACATGGAGCCAGCTAGGCGCGCTGCCGGAAGCCGCGCGGAAACCGTCGCTTGTTCGCGTTAACTGCTCATAATTGGGCCCGATAACTATATTGTATACCCGGTCGTGCGATTTTATAAGCAGTTTTACTGCACAAATGCCATAAACGTTCGTTACCCTCCTTGCCTCTTGTTCCTCCTATGGGTAACCGAAAACTATCAAAGCGCACGAAACAGGACAGGATAGGTGTCATGTTCAGGCGGTATAGTGTGCGCCAGCGATACCATCCCGATCGTCAGCTCAAGTTAGCGATAAGGCGGTGTGGCGCTACCCGCTACATACAACACGGCCCCGCCTGTTACTTGCTTATATTACAGTATTCGCTTGACATTTTTTTTGTTGACGCGGGGAAACGAATTTACGCGCCTTCACCGGCCCTGGATGAGGTCCAGTGATGCGTGCGACTCGCGGCACTTGATAGTGTCGAATACCCATAAAAACCACCGCGAGTGCTGTCAGTGCCGCCCTTGGTGAGGTGGTCCGGAACAAAAATCATCAGGGCACCTCGATGGCTAGTCAGCCCCCTAAGGGACCAACTCCACCTCCACAGATAAGGTTGCCCAGCACTACAGGACAACCCCACCGACTTTAGGACAGTGCAATGCGGTGAGGTTCCCATCCTCACCCCTTGCCCCGTGCGCAAGAGCGCCACCTCCTGTTGCTCTTAGGTCCCCTCTTCTTATTACACGGGTACCGAGAGCGATTGCTCCTCCTGATTTTTAAGCCCTCTTTTTATAAGAGCGGTGAAAAGATCCCCTTCGGTTCAATTGCCGTCGCCGGGGTTCTCCCCAGGCTTGAACCATTAAACCGCTTATATTATCTAGTCCACGGTCGGCCCCACCGCCACAAGCCTGGAACCATGAAACCGCTTAAATTATCTAGTCAACGGTTGCTTAGATTTATAAGACTTCTTCAGTAGGGTAGGTATCTATGTGTCTACCGACGCCCATGGACTTCCGAACAAATAGAGATTATGATATTAATGTTGTGCTGCCCTCTTTCACCCCATTCCTATGTCCCTCTCACTAGGAGTTAGTACTTATTCCAAAGGTACATACTTCTCTGGTTAAGCTGGAACGAGTCTGAAAATGTTAACTTAACAAATTAAGACTTAAAACATCTTAGCATTCGTTAATGTACGTCGCTAGTGAAAGTATCGTCGTGTGGAATCCTAATGCAGCGCGTGTGTGTGTATGTGTGTGTATCTGTGTCTCTCTCTCTCTCTCTCTCTCTCTCTCTCTCTCTGTGTGTGTGTGTGTGTGTGTGTGTGTGTGTGAGTGTGTGTGTGTGTGTGTGTGTGTGTGAGTATGTTTGCATGTGTGTTCGTTCGTGTGCGTGCGTGTACGAAACACAAACGACATAAAACCGAAGTATCGACCCGTGGACGTAATACATGCCGTTTATTACACACAGACTAGAGGCCCTTGTGGCGTGAGTCCGATAACGATAGATAATTTTCGGTTTATAGTATAATGGGGCAAATGATTGTCATTACCGATACCCAAAGACACCCGCATAATTGTTACTCAGACGTGTGAATAACATGTCTTTCTCCCGTTAAATGGGCCACACGACACTATCAAACCACAGGACACTAACAAGTGAAAAAGCTGTGTGACATGGCAGTTGTTTGCGTTGTGGCGAAGTTATTATATCATTATAGCTGATAGCACGCACCGACGGGATTCTAGTTGGGCCTCACACCATAAACACCGAATGGCACCGGGATCTCTAAAACTAAGAGCATTTCCCTGTACAATTAAATAAATATCACAAATTTCATTTCCTGGCTCTTGAGAAGCGAGACGATTCCCTCGTGCTGTGTAAAAAGTTTTTTGGTACACACCCTTTCCATTTCCCATTTCATCTCGATAATTGCATTATGAATTGATCCTGTAAATTTAAGCGAAAGATAACAAGTGGCGTTAGCGAGCGCGTGTCTTTGCGTCCGCTTTCACTGATGTGAATTAACTGCCACTTGCTTTCGTCATTATCAATTTGACGACTTCTATAGCTGCGAGGTGTCACTATGTACAATTTAATTATTTATAGCCTAACCTTTTTCATTACATTATTAATGTGTGGAAGGCGCCTCGCTCATAAAACGTTAAACTAAATATCTATAGATGTATTCAATGTCGAGGATAACTTCATGATATTTGCCGACAGGTAACAAAACCCACCCATCGCTGCGACCGAGCCACATAATTTTTCCACGTATATCTTTTTGAGACAATATTTCTTTCGCACATAACACATATATGTGTGTTTGTGTGTATGTGTGTGTGTGTGGAATCGTGGCGCCCAAACGATCGTACAAGGAACGAGTAATAGAATTAGGTTTTCATTCCCGTATAATAGAATTGTCGCAACTGTTCTGAAGTGAACACATCATCATAAACAATAATGAGGACGTGTATATATTGCGCTACGTTTATTATATTTCGTTATTCTAAAGTGTTTAAAGAGTCTTTTTCAAATTATTGCTTATTCCAAGCACAATAAAGCACCAGAAACATATCGGTTTAACAATGTCTCTTGCAGTAACAATTTATTTTGGTACGTTTCAACAGTAATGTTATAAAGTATATCACAATATTTTGTCCTATTGAAGTCGGAAAAAAGAGACTAAATTAACCTCAGACTGACAGTTAGGCTGTTGCGTTTTATGTGGTTTGTGCGTTTCCGTAGGACCATACAAGTGAGGTGAGGGAGCAACGTGGCGTCATATCCGCTTATCAATAATGAGGATGAGTATTGCTATACGGATACGCGTTGTTAGTCATCAGGAGTCTTACCGCTCGTTTACCCTCTTATATTACAAAAAATATATTAGTATCCAAATAGATCTGGACACGATGAATAATATAATACATTCCTTGTCAATCAAATAAAAATGAAATATCCACATAGGATAACAGTTCCCGTTATACAGAATCCGCATGCGGTATCCCGTATTATATACAAGTGGAGCCCTCTGCTACACTACGGAAAATGATATTAGTGCTGTTTATTTATACTACTGATGTACTATTTGCTTACTTACATTACCAGAATGTTGTTCCTTTACAATAATAAAAAAGGAAAAACACGTAAGTTTGGGCTTCTAAAATATTGTACACCGAATCAGACTTCATTGACTTCCATTACATCTTACCCTTCCTATTTTTTGTAATATTTAGAATATATCTAAAAAACTATATATGATAGTCCCATATTCGTTATATTACAATGTTATATCTCCGAGTTATAGGTATCGTTGAATAAAATAAATAAACACAATACAAATTGATTCAGCCATTTGCAACTCCCTAGTGACAGTCCAAACAGGAAAAATGCTTCATTACAATAAAACAGTAGAGAGGAGAGCATGGAATAATAAGAGAGATTTGTGCGAGCGAGCCATTTGAAAAGCGGATTTTTGTACAATCTTAGGCGACAATCTTCTCTAGTGCTCGATGATTCAATTGAATCCATGGAGGCGCACGTTCGGGACCAAAGTAGACGAGGGGGTGGGAGGCGATATGTACGTAGGCGGCTCCTCAAGGTTTTATTATATGCTAGCTTTAGTGTACTATTTACGGTTTTTGATTGATAGCTTTGGAGCAACAGGATCAGTACAAAAACAATTATAATGTCAATGCTGTATGCTTTTGGAACATAATTAAGGTGTGAGAGACTTATATAGTGTTATCTCCAACTAGTTCAATGTTTAGGTTTCAATTGACACAATTACACACTACGATAATCAAGTATTTGCATACACATATCACATAAAATCGGCCAAGAGCGAGTCGAAAGTATGAAGAATTCCGTAACATCAAACAAAAAAAAACCCTTATGTCTTAACAACCACATTCATTTTGTTCCAACCAATTTTAGTTCGAAGTTATTACTGAATGCCATAAGCACAATTATTTTCACAATTTTTTTACTACCCCTCGATAGTTTAAAAGTAAGAGGGGAAAGATGAAATTTTTTAGCACGTTTAAGGTGATATCTAATAGTGTTAGCATAATCAATCAATTTAATAAGGCTTTTTACTTATGCTAATACTTAGCAGAACCAAGCAGCCCAGAGATGAAACATCATTTAGGAAAATCTGTTTTATAATATTAATTATACAAAAATATTTTCTCTCTGCAAAAAATCTTCCCTCAGTTACATGTATGGAGTACAAGCCCTTAATATTGTTTTATTTTTCAAAATCACACAACACAACAAAGTGCATGCACCTTACAAATTTCATACAAAACTACAATACTTATAACCTCATAAACTCATTAGTTTTACAATCTCTTATGGTACAGTTAATATTTAGACGGACAGACAGATGAATATGTCGAAATTATGGGAGTTAAGTTCTTTCTGTTTGGTCTGAATATGAAACACTAAAAAGAGATATTCGATTTTTAACTCAAATCATCAAGATGTTGTCAGAAAATATAAAAGCTAGAATAGAAATTACCTGAAATCTCTTTTAAAGGAAATTAGACTCATTCCCGAAGGAAGATAAAGAAATCCCCATGAATGTGTCGGATGTGGAAGTAATGTCAATTATTGTTTCATGATGTCTCTGGATTCAGGATGCCTCTGGATGTTCTGTGGAGTTGCCGACACTTGACTTTTCATTCCGTTTCCGGTCACGTAATAATTGTTTCCGTCTTCGCGAATGCGCGCTTTGAATTTTATGGCCATATTTGACGACTTTGTTTTGAATATCTCAGCTTTGAAATGGTTGTAAAAGTATATATACTTGTGTACTTCCAAGATTTTCTTACATTTTATTCCTTATTTATATTATATCTCTATTAATGTGATAGGAATCGTTACTGAATTATAAATGAGTAAAGTAATGCTGTACGTACTATACTAGGTTCATGAAGATGAGTGTGACTTGTGATATTAATACTTTTGTGGCTCGGCTCTTGTACTAGAAACACAAGTAACTTGTCGATATAGACTTGTCCTGGTCAGACCGTTCGGTCCCGGGGCAGGGATGTATAGACGACTTGCTTGTTGCGTCTTTTTTTGTTTGCGTTGTCGTTTTTGCGTTAACCTCTGTTCGTAGTTGTTTGACGTATGTTGTTTTGATTTCCGCAGTTTGTTTACATCAAATTATAATTTGGTGAAATTTCTGCGGGAATCATCTTCATTGTTTTCGTTTAGTTTCTTGTTGTCGTTGTCTTGTTTTCGTTTTCTGTGACGGAAACATGTCAAGAGGGGGGTGTGTTTTTCGGGGAGGGGGGACGGGTTCGTCCAGGCGAAGGGGCGGGGTCGCTCTTGGAGGAATTCGGAGGACGTTGAGGTATTGGAGGACCTTTCTTAACTGACGTACTTGTCGGAGGCAGAACAAGGGCGCAAGCGCCTGTTTACGTAGGGGTCCGGAGACTCCGGTTCCGATACCGGTGTTGGGGGCGATGTCGGGTTTAGGTCACGTTGCGCGGCCAAGAGGGGCAAGGCGCATACGCTGACTGGAGCAAAAGCGGCGCTGCGAGAGCGCGTGGCTGAAGAAAGGGACAAAGTTTTTGAAGAGGCACTGCTAAAGAGGGTGTTCCTGAAGGATAAAGAGGGAGGAGCGACCAAGATGGCGACTACTATTATTCTGGAGGATGCCAGCCGGTGTGGAGCCGAGGAGGTCATGGTGGCGGCGGAGGCCAACCTCAACCTGATTCAAGACCTCACGGGTAAGTCGACAGATCTGAAGGGGGGAAGGGGGCTACGCCTCCAAAATTAAGAGGGCTGTGGGATCCATCAGGGAGATGATGGAGTCCCTGGTGGTACGCATGGAGGATGGGGAGGTAAGGTGGCTGAAGGTCGGCAACGCGCGGTTGCAGAGAGAACTGGGCAACTTGCGTGAGGAGGTCCTCGCCTACAGACGTGATTTTGAAGAGGCGCGGAGGAAGTTGGCCGAAGGGAGCGAGGCAGCCCCCACCAACGGCCACTTTATGAAAGAGGTTGCCCTGATGGTGAGGAATATCGTGGATGCACGCATCTCAGGCCTCGAGATCTATAGGGCTCCCTCCTGCTATATCCTACCGCCCGCCTTTTGCTAGGGACAGTAGGCCGCTATCAAAGAAAACGAGGGCCGCGATCGCGGCCAAGAAGGCAGTACCGGTGGCTAAAGCTATGGAGGAAGAGCATCCCAATACACGGGATTTCCCGGCCTTACGCCAACAACCAAAGGGGAAAGGTAAAAAGAGTGGCAAGGAGTGGACAGCCTTTGGTCCCTCCATTTCCAATGCTACTGGCCCTCAGTGGAAAAGGCCAAGGAGGATATTACCAACCAGGGCGAAGGGACAGCGTGAACAAATGTATTGCGCCGTCGTCCGGGACGAAAAATGTATCAGCCAAGCCGGGCTCATCGCCCGTAATCCTTAAGTAACGACCAGAGGCAGCGAAGAAAGGGGCGACTTATGCTTCGGCACTTCTAAAAGCAGAGGGAAAGGTAAACGTCCAGGACCTGGGCATTGGCCTCCTCCGGCATCGCTAGTCAGCGGTTTGTCGAGCTGCCTGGCTCCATGAGCAGCGAGAATGCGAAAGCTGAAGTGATCAGGCTCGAGGAAAAGGCCGACTTAAGACTCACGGGCCTGAGTGATGCGGTAACCGCAGAGCGTCTTGCAACTGCTGTGGCTAAGGTGTGGGGCTGCAACCCGGGCCTGGTCTCTGTGCGCAAATATTCCACAGGAAAATCGGCTCGGGTACGGCCCACGTCGAGCTCCCGACGATAGCGGCTATGAAGATGCTCGATGCCGGTAGCGTAACAGTGGGGTGGTGCCGTGCCACAGTGTACTTCATGCAGGCGCGTTTCAGGCACTGTTGCCGGTGCTTGAGACTAGGGTGATGCAGGGCATGTCTTGTAAGCCCCCCGTCCAGCGCGGGAAAGTTTCCTCTCCCGCTCAGAGGGGGAACAGTTCGGGGTCGCAAGTTGAGATGTCATAATGGATAGTCATCTAAACGTCCTCCAGGCGGACGTCAAACATTCCGCCAGGGCTCCAGACCTTTTCCTGCAGTCCATGGCTGAGTGGGCGATTGACATCGCGATCGTAGTCGAGCCGTACGCCGTGCCCCGTTGGAGCCTACCGCCAATGTCGGATTTAAGGGTGGACGTGGCTGGTCGGCTCTGCGACGCACTCACAGCGGTGTGCAGAGCGGCCATGCCGCCTGCGAAGAGTCCGCCACAGCAGGGGGCTCTACTGGTGGACGGCCGAATCATCGGGCCTTTGGGCCGCCTGCAACGGGGCTAGGAGGCAGGACACCCGAAGCAGGCGGAGACGCCCCCAGGTCGTCGACAGGGATGACAGGCTGCACATGATCTATGTCGAGAAGGTGAAAATCTTGCAGCAGGCCATTGCTCGAGCCAAGGAAGAGGCCCAGCTGGAGCTCGTAGGGGGTAAGGGATCTCGAGAGGGATCCCCGGGGCCGACACTACAAGTAAGCGCGAACAAGCTCCGCGCCCAGTCGGCCCCATCACGGAGATGCTCCAGAGGGACCAACTGGGGAGAATCGTCTGGGAATTGTTCCCCGATACAACCGTTTGCTTCATGCCCCCCAGGATGGTTCAGCCGACGTCGGACGAGGAGGAGGGTGTTCCGCCACCCGTCACGGAGGCTGAAATGGAGGTGATTCTCCCGTCTCGTTTAGTATAAGAAGGAGGGCACGGAATCCGGACTCTCAGAGTCACAGTTCGGGTTCCGAATCCTGTGGGACGTTGGCTACGAAAGGGTCCTGTGAGGCCGTCTCCTCCCCAGGATAGGTGCCATCTGTTATGCGGATGACACCCTCGTCTATGCCCGGGGATGAGACTACATGGAGACAGAGCGGCTGGCTGAAGTGGGCGTTGTCCTCATGATCAGCCGCATAGAGCGGTTAAGGCTTTGGGTCCGACTAGACAAGACCGAAGAACTTCTCTTCAACGGGACCGGCCGCAAGGGCCCCCACTGGGGGCCGCTCTGCAGATCGGAGAGGTTGAGCCCCGACTTCGCTATGTTGGGACCGAAGGTCGTGAAAGCGACGAGTATACTGGATAGACTTCCCCCGAACCCCGGAGGACCCAGCGCCACCTGCAGGCATTTGTACTCCGCTGTCTGCCGGAGTATGGTGATGTATGGTGCTCCGTTCTGGGCGGATGATGTCCCTGCGAGAGATAAGGCCATCTGTCATCGCAGTGAGGTTGATCCGGGGGTATCGTAAGGTATCGTGAGCTAAAGCAATGGCCCCAGCCGGAGTGGCTCGCTCGTGGCGGAGGTTCTTACCGACTGCTGCACCTATGTCTCGGATAGGAGGGCCCTTGGCCCTAATCCCGCGCATGACGAGATCCTGTGTCGGTCGGTTAGGGCATGTGGCGTTAATGCAGAGGCGGGGGGAGGACCTGGAGCGTCACCCGTACGTTAGAGAGATAACGGCTGCGTTGCGCCCAGTCCTCGAACGATGGATGCGGCATAGGCGCAAATCCTTCATTTTCCATCTGACATAGGTGCTCTCCGGGCCATGGTTGCTTCGGTGATTATCTATGTAGGACGGCCCACATGGAGCCGACGATTCGTAGTCACTATTGTGACGCGGCGGTGGACTCGGCCCAGCACACCCTCGAGGTGTGCCCGAGATCGGACCTATCTTGGGCTATATCTGACATCATTTGTCGCACGGAACTTGTCGAAATTGTGCATCATCGTCGCAATGCTCGGCAGCCACGAGTCCTACCAGGCGATGGGTTCCTTCTGCGAAACCGTGATGTCCCAGAAGGAAGTCGATGAGCGGATAAGAGAGGAGGCTGCCAACGCGACCTTCCCTCGCTGACGATGAATGGGGGTACGAAGGAGGCGCTATCTGCAGCACTTTCAGTAGTGCCCCTGTGTTCCGTGTCGGGCCGGGATGGGAACCCTGTCCACTCCATCAAGATACAGCGTCGCGGGGACTGGTCATAGCGTAGCGTAGAGGTGAAGTCTGGGCTTTTCGCCGAGGCCAGCCTGTCGCTGGAGGGGTCCCGTTGCCTGCAGATCCAGGACCAATAAAAAATATCAACTTATAATTTTTATGAATTGTAGTAGTATACTACTTCAATGTTTGGTATAATATGATTTTTGTAGGGGTTGGTAAGAAAATCATAGAATGTTACACCCTATCAAATTTGCATTCTTGCCTAAGACTTAATCAGAATATGAATATTATACTATTTAGTTAGAAATAAAATTAAAAGTTTTTTAGAGTCAACGCATAACCCTTATAATATTATAATAGATAATCGATAATTCGGCCACAATAACACATACATAGTGTAACTAATGCAATTTTCGAATTTCCATATTATAGCAGTAGCATATTAAGTAGCTTAAAATTAGGCACATTGCCGTTCTTACCAATAAAGACCACAAGCATAAATGAAGACAAATTTTGGAATTGCTTTTCTACATTTTTTTATATAGGATATCATTTTATAAGTTTGTTAACGATACAAAGTAAATAAAAGCAGGACGCAACTGAGGTGGTTTGCAGTGAAATATTAATTATAAGATGGCACTCGAGTTGTTTCGTGCTGTCACAGTGATATTAAAGTTTTTCACAAGTTGCATGGCCACCGCAACTCCCGGTTCGGCCGCACATTTGTATGCATGACGTGTCACAACTTTTAACATATCCCACCGCTGCCGACATACAAACGTCGCTAGAACTTCGAAACTGTTTTTATATATTGTATTGTGAAATTTAGTTTTTATTTTGTTACTTCAACTAGATTAAATATTATTAATTTTCAGTGAGATTACTCGCCAATATAAGTTATTAATGAGGTTTTACAAAGTAATTGAAGTTTTCCGCTAAAACAAGGAAGTATTAACTTATGATACCCACGTAATTCTTTTAATGTTCTCTGCTATACGGATACGGATCTGTTAACTACTACATGTGTTACGCGAAGGTTACATGATAATAATACAATGTTATTAAATCAACAGAGAAGATGGCTGGGTGATTCCTTCTGCGTGGTATCCAGTTGCATACATAATCCAATGAAAACCCAAATGTAACACAACACAGCTGCATGATACAAGCGCTTTAGTGTTAATTGGAATAACTAATCACTTATATAAAATCTTGGGGTACTTTTAATGACTCGTCACATCAGGACATTTGTCATCTCAGTCCACCCGTGATCATGGTAGCTGTAAGGCTTTCAAAACGTCGGGATCATAAAATACTTAATAAAACGCGATAGAATCCGTTAAAGTAGTTTTATTATAATGAATAACATTCCTGTAAACCTAATAAATTATTAATCGTGACTAAGTCAGATGCGCGTTAGAGTAGTTGTAACAGCAGCAAATGTTACTCGTTAGGATTTATCATTGCATTGAATATCGTATGTCGAGTATCACATTGTGAAACTGTTGGTGCATATTGCTCGTCCGCCTGGTACCGGACACGCGGATAACAGGTGCTATAGACTTTGTTTGTACTGAAGATGGTTTTACAGCTAGACGGGCAGCTTGTAACCCATGAAGGGTTTCGTAGCTGCAAATAACAAAAAATCTATCTCTGAAACTACCACATTGACTTTGTACCTTTCCATATCATTTAGAAAGACTTGTGCAATCAGTAACTGCTATTGCTTCTCTAAAAAAGTTCCTCCCTCAAATGTGCCCTCAGAGTGTTGCTCTTAGTAGTTTCATTTTTATAAAGGATTTTAAATGGTTTATACCCAAAAAAAATGAAAAATTATATCAAAAATATAAAATAAAAAAATTATAAGACATGGATACATGTATATTTTGCTGAGCCTGTTTGTGATTAACGACTCAAGGCTGCGCTTTAATCGTGTGCGTCAATATGGCACAACCAATATTCTATAAATATAAAGTAGCTACACCAAAACTAAACCTCAATATTTTATAACATAATAACACTATATATGCCGTCCATGTGCTGCCACGTCGCAGGACGTCCACTTGCTGGCGGCATGCCTGTCAGGTAACTCGAGAGCCGCGAGCGTAGGTGCCTCGGACAATTTAGCGCCGACTTCAGTTACGACAGCTCATGCTATGAGCCGACGTTTATTGTTAATGTCACTCTGGACAAGAATGTATAACATTCTTTTTTATTGTATAGGGTGACATACGAGCAATCAGAGCACTTCTACGTCTGCTGACGCCCATGAATGTCAGCATTACTACCACGCCGATGCATTGCCCTCCTTTTCACCTCCCACCCAATGGGCCACCGGCTACTCATAAACCGCATGAAGCGCGACACCGTAGATGACGATGGTCGTGCTAGCCCAATTCCGCTGCAACGCAGCATGGCAGTATCTCTTACTAAACATTAGTATATATTACATTACCATATTTACCCTTGAGGCTTACACGTACTCATAGTATTACAAAAGAACAACTATTTATTTGCTAGAAATACATGTGAGGTGTTAAGAATACAATTCTTGGTTTCAATACACGAACTGCCAATATGTTGGCGTGATAAATTCAATTTTTCAAAAGAGATACAGTCATTTACCAGTCACTAACAGATAAAAAAGTTCTAAGTAAGATAAAGTACACTTACAATGCAAATAATTGAATATGTCTGTAAATCTGCAAAATTAAAAATCAGCTAATCGAGTCATAAATTAATAAATATAGTTATAATGTCAAATAAGTATAAACTATGTAAAAAAATATGTCAATAAAATAATAATAATTTCATTTCATTGTTAAAATTTATAGGTAACATTAAAAAACAAACTCGAGTGAAGTTATTTAAATAATTTTATATACGAATCTTAGTAAGTTAAAAGTATTATTTTGTAAATTGGGACTGTTTTATAACACCTCTGCGCCCCGGTGACACCTGTGTCTCCAGTATTGACCTCGGATTGTTCCAGTTGTACGGTATTTACTTATAATGTGATTTCATTTACTGCCAGCTAGCTATAAATAATCCTGCAAAACTTCAAGTGTATCCTAACGTTAACTCGTATAAAATTCAATCGCTTCGTATCTGTACCAAACCTTACTGAGTTTCACCTGTACCAGCGCTCGTCAGCAACTTGCGTTCACAAGAGCCCTATCTCAACTGGATAGAATTGCAAATTTACAACACCAGTGACACCTCACTTGGTGTGCTCAGACGCCGCTTCAACTAAACGTCTTCGCTGTCACATCTCATATCTTAATTCTCTTTTGTGATTTCAGTCGCAAGATGTTTTAAGATAAGATAAGAGAATGAACAAAGTTTCTCCTAAATTATGTTTCAAAGTGATGAAGTGTTAAGTCAAGTAGTTTTTAAAAGGTGTATAACATTGCCATGATGGATTGCAGCCGAATTGGGCCGCCACGATCGGGGCCGAGGCGCCCCTCGCTCACATGATACTGCTGTAAAGTGACAGCTAAGCTGTCATATTTTAAGACAAAATCTTACAAATTTGATCCCTGAGAATACAAATGAGAGAGAATAAAAATATAAAAAAATGTCGGTTACTGAAGGTTTCATACGAATATAAACTCGACGCCCAAAGTCAGGTCGGTTATTAAAAGTTGTTATATGACCCCAGTTAGTTAAGGTCCCTTCACACGCACATATGAACGAAACAAATATTGCGCTAAAAGCCAATAGAATCACCAATTATAGAGTTTATTTAATAACTTTTCTTTCTTTAGTAACTAAATACTATTTATAAATTTTGGACAACACAAAAGTTTTTTCTATGGAATTAATAAGAGCTCTGTAATTGTTTAAATATTATCACATCATCTTATGTAAATTTAGATTTTTTTTACAGAAATACATATAATACAATATATAACATCCATGAACTAGGCGGGAATAGAAATCGAGACCAGTATCAATTATTGACGTAACGCCAAAGGAAGAAATGACATTGTCCTAAAAGTTAAAAAGCTTTTTTTTTTTTTTTTAAATGAAGCTGATATTTCTCCGCCCCGCTAAAAGCGAAATTAAACAATACATTAACCCTTATTTGCTCTACTTGCTGAACTAAAATGATTAAAATTGTTAAAAGTTAAAGGATTGGACGATTATTTTAATTAAGAATGAATAGAACGTACCAAATCTTCGGGGAAGTAATCAACTTGAAACTAAGGTGTTACGTTTAGAGTTCTGTAAATAAAATAAAAAGATTTGCATGTAATGTTTTGGATTAAATAATTTATTCTTAAGAAAATCGCCGTTGGCCTGAAAAGATATTAGGATTAGGATGGTAAATCGGTCGTATAGCATTCATTGAAATGGGAATGTATTTAACACAGATGAAGGCTGATTGTGATGATAGTGATGAAGTATTGAGTCTGAAAATAGACAGTAAGAGGACGTGTTATTGCCTCCTTGCAGTTGTGATTTGATGGAACGTCGGGAAGAGGTGGCGTCCGGAAATGTGTTACTAACGAAGTGCTGGGAAGACTGCTAGGAACAGGTAGTGCCATGCTGGAAGGAGGTAGTTTACAATAGTTAAACTCTATTCAACTAGTGATTCGCCCTGGTTTGGCCCGTGAACATCAGTGGCCGAATGTTACCTTATCAAATTATACATTGAAATTGTCGCTCTATTGAAGGATGAAAGCCGCATGAAAATCCGTTCAAAGGATTTTGAGCAAATCAACCACATACAGGCAGGGCTCCTAGGGACTTTGTTTTATAAACAACTTAAATCATTTCGGAGAAACTTTACACACGTAAAGTGTAAATATATATTTTATCAATATATGAAGAAACAAATATAATATGTAAATAGAGTTTCACTTTAAATCTTTAACCCTTAATGAATTGGAATATATATATATATATATATATATATATATATATATGATGAGATATATAAGGTGCATGACTATTGTTATTGTTTTTAATATTTTTGGTGATTCTAGGAAAACGTGATAACCTAAATAAATTAATATTTATTGTGCCTCAATTTTTTAATGCGTAGGGAGCCAACGAGCAATCGCAGCCTTTTGATGACTACGGACGCCTACGGACATTAGTATGATTGTTGCTCGAATGCGTTGAATTGTATTTTAGCGTAAAAAATATACGTAGACATACATCTTTCATATTTTAACATGAATAGGCCTAGTTCAAGATTTCAAATATATGGATTTCCTATTTTTATATATTATAGGGGGCGCAGACGATAAATCAGGGATTTTTTACCCTACAACTGCCCTAAATTCCATCTTCTCTCTAATGGCTTAACTGCGTCCCTGTAGTGAAAATCAAAGCAAACAATCAACATTTTAAAGGTATAATGGAATAATATTATTTAAATGTAAATTTTAATATCGTACCGCGGCAGTCGGTTAGAAATGGCGAATCATTTCGACTATATCGCTATCTAGACGCAATTTGTTAGGATCCCACTTCGACGACCGCCGGCACATTCTATAGGCAACAGCGGGTAATATCATCATACCTTGCACTTAATTATTAGTCCTTAGCGGTCCACTGCTTGACAGAGGCCTCTTTCAATGAACCCAAAGACATCTGGTGAACGGTCGACTATTACTTACTTGTCCTCCACTCTAGAACCTTACGGGCCCATCTACCATCTACCATATCCTAAATATATGACCAGCCCACTGCCACTGCAGTGAGCTTATTCTTCGCGTGATATCGGAAACTGTAGTTCTCTGCCTTATGGCTTATGGGTAATATGTGGCACATAATTTTTACGTAAAATGTGAAGTAGAGAACTAGCTACTTCTTTCAAAAAAATATTGAAACTACACTCAACCCAATTTATTCGGTCAGAATTGAAAACCAAATTGCGGTTATTGGGAGCTGCTAGGAGGTGCAAAGAAATAATGAATTATTTGTGATTACTGTTCACCATTGTAATCGGGAATCCCCTTTTTACTCACAACGTCATTCATTCGTGAATTTATATCTATGCTGATGCGGTTCTGGAAGTCCAGATCGCTCATTAGCAGAAATGTAGTAATTATTCGTATTACAGTGAGGTGCACAGATCAAATACGCTTCTACGTATAAATTAGTCCACCGCTTGTAGTTACGTCACCACTTACGTAAGAACAAATGTACATAATTTGTGTCCGTTTATTAGGTATATTTCAGAAATGTTCCTTGATCTTTTTAAATAGAAGAACGGTGAGTATATTTTTTGTTAATACGTTTGTATCTCTTAATTAGTTCGTAATACCCACACGCACATATTTTTGCTTACGATATCTGGTACAAAATCCTAATGGACCCGCCAGTAGGGCTATGCACCAGATACCGTTTCCCTTCTATTAAATCTTTCGGACGCTCGCGGGGAAGGAGGCAGAACGTGAGCTTATGCACTGGTTGTGCAGAATATGATCAGAGTCTCGTTAGATTCAAATATTTATTTAGCTCCTACCAATAAATTGTCAGGCTCTGGGCATCATATATAATTACTTAAAAGAACGCAACGATGCGTTACTTTATTTTTATATATTATAGTTAAGATTCTCACTGGCAAAATGTATTACGAAATTAAGAAAAAACATTTCACAATGTTTTGTGAGTAACTGGTGGGCCATTGGAGGGCAGGAAGAAAGGAGATAGTCTTCATCGGAGCATGTTGAGAAAGTTTGCCTCCCAATACAGAGAGAGAGCTCTCTCTCTCTCTCTGTACCTTCTCTAATACCTTATAATCCCTTGAAACAATAAAATTACAAAATTTCTTATTGTAGTGCTCGTATACTACGCATTACCTTTAATGTAACAGTTTTGTAAAAACTTATTATGCAAAGAGAGCTGAACAATTATTATAAATTTTACACCGAATTAAAGTGAAAAAGATAAAACACACACATGAACTTTGTGTACGTACCTAGTTCATGTGTGTGTTTTATCTGTTGCGGAAACCGCGGCTGATGTGAGTGCAGAGCGCTTAGCGTACACGTACACGTGTGCATACTGTAGCGATTAATAACAAACCACCGGCGGTGGTCTGACTAGCAGCGGGTACGGAACGCTTAATTATAAAAGATATAACTCTTATGAATAATTATATTGAAATATATTGCAACTATATTTTACTCTTAGCTTAGCTCAAGCTTTACTTGTATTCGGTAATTTTTGATGTAAATCGTGTCGCAAAATTTTGTCCCGCAGCTCGTTTGGCCGTTACAAGACATTGGCATTTTATGAACCAGTCACACTCTTAGATGCAATTTTTTGTATTGTTATTAACAAGATTAAAAATAATTCACAAAAACGCGAATGAAACCACAAGCATACAGAACAATTTTCACAAAACGCACTTCACATGACATCACGCCGGGTAGTCTGTCTATGTGCATATCTGTCGCATCCAAAAACCGAAACTGTATCGGCTTGATACGACTGCTACTTTTATTTAGGACACATACCGACCAATTATAAAATCCCATGTCTTGCCATAAATATTTTAACAAAGAAAAATAAATTAAATTGTAAATAACTGTATTGTAGGTACCTCCTGTTATTGCTTTAGCACAATGAAGGTAGGATGAAAATTACTTTGTCCAGAATAAATCTCTGTACGTGGTGGATGCGTTTCATTAAGCTCCTTATTATAAGTTTAGATTCCTCAGTGGCGAGGATTAAGTGCTATTCACGCGTGTAATTGTGATTCATAGACGCAAAATACGTACTAGTTTGCAATGTCCATCCGGAAAATAGGCGAATTTAATATTCACACAGGCAATTTTGGACAAATGGTGCGGGCTTTGGGCTCCCGCGGTGCGCGCGTAGGTTGCGCCTGGCGGCCTGCGGTGGCCCGTGGCAGCGCGGGACATAAAGGGGTCGTCGGAGGCTCATTCAGGAAGGCAGACCAGGCGCGGACGTATCGTAAATGTCAGGCTTGTGGCGACTTACACGATACAGAAAGCCGTCAATTAACAGGATATGTGTGCAGATTTTGTAACAAAATGGGCCACTTGAAAGCGCTTGCCTAAATATATCCCGCCAATACAACGTGGAGGCAAAATATTATGAAGCTATCGGACAACGGGTCAAGGACGGCTGCGACGTGGTAGTACTAAACATTAATAATGTTGGCGTTAAGTCTTATCCACCCTAAGAGTGACCTTAAATATAAATGGAATTCATTTAACCATGGAATGTGACACGGGCAGTGCTGTGTCATGCGTTAGTCATAAATTGTTTGAATTTTCTTTTAAAAATTTAGTACTAAGATATTATACTGGGAAGCTAGTCAAACCATTAGGAGTGATAATACCACTAGTTAGATATAACAACTTAGAAAAAAAAATAGAGTTATATATAATTATAGATGGCAAAACCGTATTACTCGGGCGACAGTGCTTAAGGGAACTAAATATAAATTTTCATACCGATCAGGGTGGCTCATTATATAATATGAGCAGTGAGTTTGACTTAAAGGATTTTAGTTCCAAATACTGTGAAGTGTTCGCGGACGGGTTCGGGTGGTTCACGGGTGGCCCCGTCACCATCCAGCTGTTGGA
This sequence comes from Eumaeus atala, assembly GCA_017140195.1. Lineage (NCBI taxonomy): Eukaryota > Metazoa > Arthropoda > Insecta > Lepidoptera > Lycaenidae > Eumaeus > Eumaeus atala. The sequence goes on from JAFELO010000688.1 coordinate 351,063, forward strand.
GGGCGCGCGGCCGGTGTTCCTGCGTGCTGGCGTATGCGCTGCGTGAGCCGGTGGAACGCGCGCGGGAGCAAATGGTGCGCGACGGGCAACACCCATCGTGCACGTTGTAAAGAAAGACTACTCGGACCTGCGCTGATTTCAAGTTAACGCTCAATAGTCGTAGTCGACCGTTACCTCTTACCAAAAGTAGAGGATTTATGGCTCGCTTACACGGTGGGAAAAAAAATTGTAAAATTGATTTGTCTCAAGCCTACGCGCAGCTCGAGTTAGATGATTCGAGGCAGTACACAGTAATAAACAGACATAAAGGCTTATTCAGTTTTAATAGGCTGGTATACGGTTTGTCATCGAGTCCGGCTATTTTCAAAAGAAAACTAGAACAACTTTTTGCGTATTTACCACATGTAGGTGTTTCATTAGATGATGTCATTATATCGGGAAAAAATAACGACGAGCACATGCATAATATGCATAAAGTATTTGATCGTTTCAAATCGTACAGGCTTCGAGTTACGAAAGATAAATGTACGTTTTACGCAAAATCTGTAAATTACTTAGGTCATGTCATCAATGAGGATAGGTTCCATACGTGCCCCGATAAGATTGAGGCTAGGACTAAAAAGACACCCGCGCCGACAATGGTTTCGGAGCTGAGAGCTTTCATCTTTAAGATTATGTATTACAGAAAGTTCATTAAAAATGTAAGCTCAGTGCTAGCGCCGTTTATATACACTACTGCGAGCGGGCATGAGCTGCATTTGGGGCTCCGAATGTCTGGCAGCTTTCGGGAGCATCAAACGTTCGTTAGGTTCTTGTAAGGTGTTTATGCATTACACGCCGGAGCCTCCGCTGGTGCTCACGAAGGACGCGAGCGGCACGGGGGTCGGCGCTGTTATCATCTGACGCCGGCCGGCGAGCGCCCGGTGGCGTACGCGTAGCGCACGCTCACTCACGCCGAACGTGTGTATGCACAAATAGATCGGGAAGCCTTATCGATAATTGTTAGTGTTAGGATAATTCATCAATATTTATACGTAAGAAATTGATACTGAGGACTGATCAGAAGCCGTTCACTTACATTTTTGGACCAAAGGTGGGTATTCCGGTTATGATAGCGTCGAGGATTCAGCGTTGGGCGATTTTGTTGTTGTGACACAAAAACTGTGCAGTTGCTATGTCACGGTTACCACAATGACTATGTGAAAGTGACGCTGAACCTAACAAACAGGTAGTGACGTACGTAAATTTCGTGGAAAATTTCCTGCCCGTGACCAACAAAAAAAAAAGGACTTTAGGGTGGCAACGCACAGAGATGTTATACTCAGCAGAGTATATTCACACACACAGACGGGCTACCCGGAGAAATGCTCTAGTGACGATCTGAAACCATACCTCGCTACGCGGAATGAGTTGTATTTAGATCGGGACTGTTTCATGTGGGTGTACCGCATCGTGGTGCCTGGTGCTTTACAAGGTGAGGTATTAAAACAATTACATGCATTTGTTGGCTTACCGCAATAGCGTACATAGTACTACAGGTGAAAGTCCAGCAATGTTATTGCAATGTTGACATTTGCGGTCGCGACTGGATTTACTAAGCAGTGACGTGGCGTGGGAACCTGTTGTTCCTGTCAAAGACATACAAGGAAGACAGATAGAGCTCGCCGGCGGTTCTACTCGAAGCTTCACGCAAGAAGATGCAGTTCTGTTATAGGAGTCCCGATAAGTAGGTACTATGGAAGGTAGTCAAAACTGAGGGTTCTCGAAGATATAGTATAGGTAGAGGAGAGTAACGGTCGGATTATAGATAAACACATTGATCAGCATATACGCAGATCCATTACATCCATTCTGGCACTCTCATGGGAGAGACATATAGTGGAGATACGGTCAATAGAGGAAGAGGGGGATGGCATCGCGCATATTGAATAATTATAACTGCATCGCCAGGGCGACAGGGAGGGGATTCCCCATGTTGGGGCACCCCGATAGCGACAGCTACAGATTAACCAGGAACCTCGGCTTACATCCCGCGGGCGTCAGATCTTACCCCTTGATCGAGTTCTCCGCCCAGCCCACCGGGTATCTATCGAGCTCGTCCGACGCGAGTTATTCGACCACCAGATCGATTAGGATTTGATGATATGTGATTAGTATTTATTCACATTCATTTATGAAAATAATTAATAGTATACATGTAATTGACACATATATATACACACACACATATGTATATGTATA
>JAFELO010000688.1:353345-397936 GCA_017140195.1 Eumaeus atala
ATATGTATTTAAAACATGTTTGTTTAATGAGTTTAATTATATTGTTTCAGTGACTTAAGAACATACTATTGGTGGAGGTATAAGGTAGGTACCTCTTTTTATTGCTTCAGCGTAATAAAGGTAGGATGAAAGTTACTTTGTCCAGAATAAATCTCCGTACGTGACGGATGCGTTTTATTAAGCTCCTTGTTATGAGTTTAGATTCCTCAATAACATTAATTACTTCTACAGTGTGGTAGTTTAATACACAAATTACACATAAAATACATAGGCTTATGCGAGGTGGTCTCCATTAGCTACAATACAGTCTGTTAAACGTCGTGGCCAGTTATCAATAGAAGTGCGCACTCTTTGCATGCGGAAATTCTTCACTGCCAACCATGTGAATTGTTTTAGGGACAATGAATTATCATGGCATTTAGAGCAAGCTGTAGTCTATAAAACGGGCCATAAATCATACTACACTATATGTCGCAATATGTACTACATACATCGGGACTAGCTAGCTAAAAGCTCGTGACCAGCTGCGTGGACCGGAGCTTTGTGACCCAGCACTGAGTCTTGCTGGAAGGACCGTTTTTCGTTATTGAACATGGTATTATTATGAGACTTAACCACCTTCTCAAGAATGATATCCTTTTACACTTGTGCCGATATTTTGATACCTTTTTCAAAAATATAGCTGTCACTCCTTCATGGCTAACTGCCTACCAAACTCTCAGTGAAGTCGGATAATGCCCACGTTGCACTCTGTCGACTAATTGGGAATACAATTATTTCGTCGCTCAATTGTAAAAAAAACTCATCCGTAAACAAAATTTTTCTGCGGCCTCCCATTGCGTACCGCTTCGACCGAACTTGCTTCGATTATACCACCTAATTTATCTTTAATTTATTAGATCACTAAGAAATGATCAGTGCGCCCCTTAGAGGCTGCAAATCCTAAGTCATCTCTTAAAATGCGCGACATGGTTCTACGTGCAATCTTCATTTCCCGAGATAAGGCGTCTTGCTCTCGAACATTATTTTTACGAACTCTTTTTCTACTGTTTTGACCACCTTTCTTGTACGAACACTTCCTGAACTCAGACTCTCTCTGTCACAGACAGAGGAAGTCTCTTTATATCTATTAGCATCCCGGTACATAAACATTTGACTATTACCAAGTGTATGAAGAGTTTAAAAAAACTTTTGGCTCCATAACTGCTATGCGTAATGCAATCATAGCGATTTTGTTCTCTTCATCACCCTACTCCATTTTAATATCGCAAAATATTATACAATGTATTGACGCCAAAGTGAAAAAATGCAAACAACTATTGTCTAAAAATAACAGATTCCAAATTTGATTGTAATATTTTTTATTATAACAGTATTAATAGCCAGCCATATACAAGTATACTTAGTTTAGACTAAGTATATGAAGAGTAGAAACATGTACTAGACTCTCAATTCTCTCGCTATCACTGTGGGCACGACATCGAGGGAGCAGAACGCGGCCGGCAGGCGCGGCAGATCCGTCTCGCGTCGTCCGTGCGCTTTTAAGTTGTTCCGGCTCAATAAATATCATCCCTCTGCTGCTCCTCCAATTTCCAAAAAGACAATTTGCTGTAGGCACGGGGTATCCCTCTACAGTTTTCATTTATCATTTTCAAAGGTTTTTACAACCGACTGAACATTTTTTCTATGTTTCTATCTCTTATTTAGTTGATTTAGGTAAGCCTACTTAATGTTATCAGTAATAATGACATAATTAATACTTGTGTTTGATAACTTATTTGTCACAGTTCAATTAAGTGTACCTTCCATAAACTGCAGTAAAGCATGTACTACCAGCGAGTGTGTGTGTAGGTCTAAGTGTGAGTCTGTGTGTGTGTATGTGTGTGTCTGTATGTGTGTGTCTGTATGTGTGTGTGTCTGCATGTGCATGTGTATGATTTTCGTGGGCTCATTTGCTTTGATCTATTCTTAATACTTGACACATGGCGAAAAACGAGGAATCGCAGCCAGTGATGACTATCAACATCGATTGTACTCTTGATATGTGAAGCAGGTCAACAAATATCCGGTGGCCTGTTGCGGGTATGGAATTTACCAATCCATTACCTACAGCCAAACAACTCAAGAGTAAACATTGCTATCAAAGTGCTACGTAATTAATATTTGTAAGCACGAAGATTGATTATAATTCACTATACAACTAGATAATACATGTTACAACGAATTGTCTGTGATGCCTCTTTTACATCTCAACGTCACTCTCTGATTTTAAAGCAACAATCGACGGTCCCTGGCCGTTTGGCGAATGGCGAATCGTAGGATAATATAGGGGCGAAAACTGTCGAGCAAAAGTAGTGCCATTATTTGAATATCGTCCCTTCCTAACATACTCACCCCTTCTCCAAATTGGTGTCATCACATTTGGATAAACCTATCCTAACCTAATCTAAAGATTCGATGACACCTATACCTTCCGCAGTCTACCTCTACCTCGTTGAGGCGCTACTGGCTGCGGAACGTCAGAATTTTCTCCCTCTCGAACGTGGTACCGTCATAGATCTGAGATCTAGTATTTACCTATGACTTCATTAAGAGGCCCCGGGTATGTTAAGAGATAGGTGGTTGGACTTACTCTTTCCTTCACTAAGCAAGGATCATCCCTCTGAGAGACAAACTTGTGACTGAATTCTTTTGCTACATTACTGAGAACGTCTTCATCACCACGAGACCATCGACAGCAAGATTGTTTAAGAGTTGCCTACTCCATAAAAACATGCAGATTGATCAGTCTCTAAATAAAAACTTCAGGAGCGAGGTGGTTGACCCGAGTGATCGAACTACAAACTGAACGTACGGCTTCTCCCGCGATCTCTACAACTTGGTTCAACCACGGCTCTGTGGTTTACACACAGTAATGCGAGGCTCCGATATATTTCCACAGTAATAAGTTCAACTTCCATTTAATTTATACAAGTTGTAAAAACAAAATTTCGAGTGCCTGACTTCAATTCTGATCTGATAACATTTAGTCTGTGAACCACTGACTTGGTAACAGGCTGTGTCATTGTTTCATTATGTTCAAGTCGAGACAGCACGAGGATGGAGCGTCCCACGAGCATATACCTCGATCATAGGTATAAATTACCTTCCCATATGATGGAAACATTGTTTAGAGTATATTATAATCATTAAGTAGATATGTTCCTCGTCTCAGTTGTAGCTTCGCAGCTGCGAGACGAGACAATAGTAGAAAAAATATTTCACTACATCCTGTCAGGCTAGAACAAACATAGGAAGCTCAATACTAAATCCATTTACTGTTCTCCATAGAAAACAATCGAAGTGCGTAAATGTTCTCAAAAAAAAAAAAACAAATTTTCTCCGGGATTAGATCTGCGGATCCCTGAGCGTGTTGCGTCTCTCAGCTCTTACGATTGTCTTCAAAACACAAAGCGTCTAATTTGATCAACACCTCGTATTGTTAGTGGCGCTTCACACGGACCGTGGGTGGCGGCGGTTTTGCCTCGTTGGTAGCATTCATTGAAATTAATCACAATTTGTTTTCAAACATTAGAGTGGACTGCGCAGATAAGACTAGGACGAATAGAATTGCCATCGTATAGAAGTTTATGTTGAGGAATTTCTCATAGAGACCACCGACCGGCCAATAAAAGACAGCCTTGAATGTTATCATCGTCTTAATTAGCAAAACCTTTTTTGTCCTACTACTGTTAGTAAATCGAGCATGAACTCTATTGATATCACGTGAGAACGTGTAAAGTTTTCACTCCCTTGAGCCGCACCGCGCTCACACTCACCGGGCTTAAGGGCCGGCCACACACATCAGATCCAAATATCAATCGGTATATCAATAAAGCCGTTTTCATTCATAAGCTAACAAATGATAATGTGCTTGATGTAGAATTATAAAATTTGCGTATGGATTAACCGCGTTCGAAGTAAATAGTCTAAATTCCGATTGTATTGGTCGGCTAGTCATCTCTTTCCGCCTAGACGGGAGTCACCAGTGATCTGATGCTGTACTGCTTGTTGCTGAAACCTGTTCATAAATGACGTACCTCTTAAGTCATTGCGGTCAAAATTAAATGCAATACGAGTGTACATCCTTTGTATCAGAGGAGGATAAATGAGAAATCTCAGGTATTTAGTGAATATCGACACCCATTAACATTCATATATTCAAATGTGCTGTCCGCCTAACTCCATCGTCACAATGCACAACTAGCTACCCATGAATACGATAGTTAAGTCGCTATCCGCTATAAACGACGGTATCATGTGAGCGAGGGGTGCCTCTCCGGTCTCTCCAGACCAGTTCAGCTTCATTCCTATAGATATAAGCCACCTCTTACTAAATTTGGTATATACAGCACCGTTCCTAAAATTAGATATTAAATAAAAAAGTTACAATGTTAAGAGACAAATGGCTACTAATTTCGTGTGGAAAGAATTATTATCGGTATCGATAGTCGGGAAATGTAAAATGACTTGGCGATATAGTCTGTGGCCTGCTAGCCGGGCGCAGCGGGTTATTCATCTAACAGTGAGCGTCGTAGACACTTCATCATATAAAATATCGTAACTCCAACTATTGCAAAATTTATTTTCACACCTTCTACATATATTATTGGATCCAAACCTTATTCCCTTCACCGCAAGGTGCAAGGTAACACATTTGAAACCGTGGATATAATTCGAATAGTTTATTTAGAGATTCTATATCCTGCCGTCTTCTAATAAGAAATGATGATTTAAAGTATGATGTAACCGGGGTATGTGTCCACAACTACAACAGTGTCTCAACGTGATATTTGAACTGGTCATACGCTAATGTTTTCTTACTTATGTCATTAGTTATATATTTCGTTCCTTACAGTTTGATGAAAATATTAAACACAGAAACAAAACGATTAAGGAAGATTGCAGTCAGCACATTAAACAATTAAGCATTATCAAATTCTGCTAGAAGATTCAACAGAGTAACTGTTAAGTTGTTGACAACAGACTGGTCCTGTTGTTGGCGATCTTTATCAGCATCCAATTGATGTAAAAGTCTCAAAAGCTACTGTAATTGCACTATTAAAAATAGAAGTAATATTTCTCTATTATTTTGTTATATATGTATGTTCTGTCTATCTGAAATTTTATATTACACTTTTGTTTGTTACCCGATAAATCTTAATTTTGATGTACGCTGCGTCCATGTTTTTTCCTTTATTTTCCATTATATTACATTCTAATAAATTGCTGTATTGTAGCAGTCGTATTTTTTATATTTGTGTCCACGAAGTAAATTAATTATAAATAAATACACATATACGCAGGTAAGAAAATAATTATTATTATGAATGTTACATTTCGGAGAAATCGCTCCAAGCTGGATTTATCTAATGCGAGAGATGATGAGTGCCAAAGTGTGCACACCAACGAAAATGTAAACATCACTTTACCCGATATATCAAACGGTGACATTAACGAATTACAACAACTTAAAGAACGAGTAATGGCACTCAAAAATGAACTTATGATAGCACGTACACAAATTGAGACTTTGTCACATGAGAATAGCAAAATACAGCGTTATCTCGAACACAATAAAGACGAAAACAGATTTAATAAAAAGAGCATTAAAGCAACAACTTCAGAGAAAGTTGGTAATACTACTATTGGATAGGGATCATAATGTTAACATTAATAATGAGCCAGTTAGCTCCATAATAATCGCGACCCAAAAGCAGTCATTGGGAAAAAAATAAAAACATATGTATTCTAAGTACTAACATAACAAATAAAATATTAACTATTGCCCAGAATGAACTAAAAAATTATTCAAATTTATGTCATTACATCAAGCCGCATGCTAAATTAATAGAATTATTAAAAGGAATAAAAGCCAAAGTGACTGATTTCACAATGAACGATTTCTGCATAATTTTAGTAGGCAACAAAGATTTTAAAACGACAAATGATTATTTTACTATTATATCATAAATTAGACAAATACTGCAAGAAATTAACTATTCTAATATAATTGTATGCTTACCAACTTGTCGATATGGGAGTCACAATAACATGTTTAACTGGAGAGTGTAAAGTTTCAATAATCTCCTATATTTACATATCATAACACATGAACACGCCTACATACTAGACTCAATTAATAAATTAGAATACAACTATCCTATGTTTAGGAGACATCGCGGATTAATAAATGACTATGGTATGCAAGTGATATTCGAAACACTTCAAAAACGAAGTCGAATGTATATATGATAATATCGCAACGTGACAGCTGCTAAAAGAACCCGAGATGTCATCAGATCGAATCACACTGTTTTTTTTCGAAAATAAATGTTTATATATCCTACATAAAAATATTGCGGGATTATTAAATAAAATTGATGAACTCGCTATTCATTTGGATGAGCTTTCCATTAAAGTAATGGACATTGAAGTAATCTGTTAACTGAGCATTTTATAGAAATGGGAAAAGAGCGATGCCTTAACCAACAAAAATACTCGCTTGCTACATGTTTCAGGATATATAATACTAAGAGGGAGGAGCATGCATATTAGTAAAAAAATATCTTGAATGGAGGGAAGGTAAAGAAATTCACGAACTCGCATTACCTAGTATTATCGAATGTTGTGCTGTTGAATTAATTAATTATTAGTTAATTCGGTTGCAATTCAGCATGGCAGTTATAAAGCAAAGGAGACCATTAACAATCCTAATAGCTTTGGGAGTTTGCTCCAACTCGGTAATCAAACATAGAGCACTTACGACTAAACAAGATGATAACAAAACCTTTAACGCATTAAAACCTATTCGGTATTCCAATTCATTGGTGTAATAATTATATGGATGTTCATGAGCATCGGTTGTCGTAAAAAGGCTCCGATTTTCCACCCTTATTCTACATAAAAAAAAAACAGAAAACAATATTGGCGTCTACACTGCTAATAATAAAGAAGCGGAAGGAAGCAGCTGATGTGGAGCGGGCGGAGAATAACGACGTCCTCTCTAACAAGCGACAGTTAGCAGCTACGGAGAGTGGCGCCTATGTACCCGTATATATATATACACCGTCTCACCAAAACTGTCGCCCGACGTATCTTTAATACCGATGAATCTGCACTCAACACTTTCGTCAGCATAGAGCCGTCAAAAAAACCGTGCCTCAGCATGCGCAGTGGAGGGGGGAGGGGGCAGGGATCCACGATTATTCTTTTAAGGGTTTTTAGGAATCGAACCACAACTATACCATGAGATCGTGTAATACTTATTACATTAGAAATTACGGAATACAAGCTGTGGGTAGCATTGCTTATTGAGTTCTTACCGTTAACATATTAAAGTAATTTATTTCAAGATGAAACATTAAAAATACCCATTGTGTATTCGTATAAAGCCGGAGTTGCCATGCTTTATACGTTTGAATAAGAAATGACGTCGCATAAGTGTTCAGACCTACTTGTATGTACAGTCGCGCGCACAATACTTAATACTAATGTAATGCATTGTAAATGTAGCTACAATAAATAGAAAAGCTATACATAACGTGACATCATTATCAGCTCTTATCGGTCCACTGCTGGACGTATGCCTCTTTTAATGAACGCCTCAACGGCCGATCTCCTGCTACTTCCATCCATCTCGGACCGACTACTGCACGGAGATCTTCTTCCCACCTGGTGAAAGGTCGACCAACACTCACGTGACATATGAAAGTTTAGTTAATTCTTAAGTTTATCTGAGCAAATATTCATTTATAGTAAATAAATATAGGTGTTGCACATGCTGGCGAGAAAATTTAGTTGTCATTAAGTTTCTAAGTCCTTCTTTATTTTGTTTCGTATCCTTCTTTATTTTTTCTCCTATCATCTGTTTACAAGAAGCTCACCCAGCTTCTCAATAGGGCGAAGCAGTACTTCACGCCACATCATTGGCTGTAATTATACAAGGCGGAGGTTCGACCGCCTATGGAGTACTGCACTCACTTTTGGGCTGGTAACTCGCCCCATTTGACTGTGACTAGCAACTCGCCCCATTTGACTGTGTTCAACGTAGAGCGACTCGTATCGTCGACGACAAGATTTTTTCCGTACAGCTTTATCTTCTTGCATTACGAAGAGATGTTGGCTTGCTCTGCATATTCTACTGCATCTATAACGGTCTTTTTGGGATTGGACGGACTTGTTGGGATTAATACCAGCAGCGGAATTCCACTCTCGGAAATCATGGCACAACTCTAAGTTCCAACATCCTTGATGTCATAAAGTCTACAACTATGCGTTACAAGCGCAATTTCCTACCGCGCACAAATTCTATGTAGAACCAGCTGCCACCGTCGGTATTTCCGAACCGATACGATATGGGGTTCTTCAAGAAAAGAGCTTACTCTCATCTTAAAGGACTGCAACGCGCCTGCATAACATCGGGTCATGATGATGTCTATGGGCAGCGGTAGCTACCTATCACCTACTCGTTAGCCCCTTATCCTATATAAAAAAGGTATAACCAGTATGGATAGCCCATTATCTTACAAAATGATCACTTAATTAATGAAAATATTTTAGTCGCTCGTATCAATTCTGGACCAGGGTAAGAACTGGCAGAAAAGAATCATATTATAGACGTTCTCTTTTACAATACTATTTTAAATATCTTTTAGTTGAACCCTAGGCGACATCGATTACGAAATAGAGTGTGCCAATCGGTTTATGTATGTCTTACTTCATATGAAACTGAAATATATATTCGAACGATTTTATATTCTAGCGATACCCCCTATAATATAAAAAAGCGCAAAGATTTAATTCTATTGGAGACTATCGACCGCCGGTCGCGAATACCGGCGGTACCATGTGAGGCCCTGGTCGTACCGGCCCAAAGCAGCTGATATGAAGCACAAATCTACCCCATATTGAGATATATCTATATATAACCCATATCTATGATATATTTAGACCGACTCTTCGAAAAAAATTAAAATATTCACGTATTGTGTGCATTATTCTAGAGTATAACGAAGATGACAAAATCAAATATGTTGTCTGGTATAGCTATGTTTGCCAAAAAAAAAAGAAAAAAATTGATTTAATGTTATTCATCGATGCACCTATCTTAGAGCATGTTTTCTTTAAATTTATTACATGCCCGTGAGTGTCTGTTTTTAAAAGCCTGAAAACAGAGCAGGATTGCCTAAGCCATGGTTCACATAGACGTCGCAGTTAAGCTAGTAGGAATAAACTTATGTTTAAAATATATACGTACATATATGTGAATAGTATATATTAGGAAGAAATAGATTATTCTAAGACGAAAGACGAAGACAAATTACGCAGTCAGCGTATGTAGCTATCAATCCACAAGTCCCAGGACACCGACGCCAAACAAATACTGGAATCCTTAAAGAAACCCAATGTGTAACTGAATATTCCAATGACATTGCGAATACAGACTGCTCTACTGCGAAGGTAATATAATTGTTTCCCACATTCCTAACCCAGTGACACAGCGAAATTGTGTTGTTGACAAAACGAAACGGCAGCTAAATATAAATGGCTGATTTCATTTTGTGGTGTCCACACGAAATATTCTTAGGCTTCTCAGACAATTCGTTTTATTTCTCGTCGTAATTTGATTTCATAACTGGCGCGCTTTATATCGAATAACTTTTATATTTGCTGAAACAATTCGTCTGTGAGAGAAAAAGTAACTGTAAATATAAATTAAAATTTTATTTTTACTTTTCGGAATTCCTGTGTTATTTTATTGAAGAGCTATCCACTTCTTTTTTTATTAAAAACTACTATTCAATAACTAAATAACCCCGAATAACTAAATTAATAGCTTGTTTCGAGCGAACCGTATCTTTGGTCTCAAACCCTGGTCTATGCTACTTTACAGGTGATTCCTTGTTACTTGTTTCTCATTGCAGAAACGGCCTGGAAACGTATAGGACGTTGATTGTCATGATTTTTGTGAAGGCCTGATGGATGATTGGGACATTGAGTGAAGACAGCGCATCTACATAATCTCTATTTGTACAGATTAGCAAGTAGTCGTATTCACCTTAACTGTTGACACACATATGAAATATTCTCTATTGTGCACAATGCAAACATTTCAATACTGCTGAAGTACAAATATGCATGCGCATTGCTGCTGTGTCATCAGTGAGAGCTATTCTGTCGCGTTTGGTGCTGTTTATGAGTATGATGCAGGTCGGTAGTCGTCAAAGAATTTCTCGTTTGCGCCCCTATACTATAAAAAACGTCGTATATTGTGGTGAGCTGTCGAGTTTTTACTATCATAATTTTTGCTCAAGTTATAAGAATATTTGACAAAAATGGCTTTCTCTAGGCAATTTACGCCACCCTTGTTACTGTGGTATTCTGATTTTACAATTTATACGTTAACATAATTATAACTTATCATTGTATGCTATTGTTTCGCTCTGCGGGACAATACAGAAATGAGCACCGATTGTCACGTGATTTTAGGAACCACACGAACCGAACGAACTGTTATGTCCAGAGGTCGGAGGCTTTAATGCTGAATACGCCTGATTATGGCCCACCAGCATTACACTCTCGGAACCTGAGCATTACTCTTATCCCGGCAGCTCAGTCTCTATCCATACATCAGACCTGACGGTCGCGTACAATTTCTATATCCATTTGTAATAAGTTAATTATAATATTTTACTATTTGTTCCTGGCAGTAATAAAATTTATTTTTTAAAAAGACTTTCCATTAAATCCATCTAACAGAACGCATGCTGCCTCTCTTGCCGAAAGGTGAGGGAGTGATAGTGCCGTCCCCCTTGCGCCCCAGCCCTCCCGTCCTTGTTCAGAACGCGGTCCGGAATAGTTGTTATTCCGTGCCGTGTTCGGAACTCGGGCAAAACTAAAGCGCTTTTTGTATTGTTATTATATAGTGATATAGTAATAGTATCGCTATTATATAGTGAGTACACGAGAGATCACCAGACCTCAACAGGTCCGAAGCCGCACCACGCTACATATTCCCCGACCTTTTTGAAGAAAGGTCCGGGGAGTGGACAGCGAGTCCGACGGAGGACAGTACGATCATCGGAACCGCCCCTACCTAGCGATGCCCAGAAAAAAGGAGGAATGCACGGTGCTCAGGAGACCTGTTCCCCACGGAGGAGGTACGGAAGGAGTTTTTGGCGGAACTGTAGGAGTTACGTACGCAGATGCGCCCGAGGAGGACTCGTCGACGCCGCCTGGCACCGACTCCGCTGTGACTGCTGCGTCTGCCGGGGACGTCGAGGCCGCCTTCTCCTGCGGATCGGACGACGCGACACGTTATCGCAATTTTGCCGCCGCTCTGGAGAGCCCCAAAAAGGTATGGCCGGTACAGTGTGCCCCTTGATATGTGTGTGTGAGTGTGCCCCTATGAAATAAGAAATCTGATCCTGTATACGCTTATTTAAAATATATAGAGATAAACCTGTATCTATATATTTCAAATAAGCGCACACAGGATCAGTAACGAGCATTGGCAGTCCGAGTTAGAGAGGTAAGGTGAGCATTTGAGGGAATTGATACAACAGTTGAAACGCAAACTGGTGAGTGGTCACTCCTGTATATGTAGCATTCATTATCAGATTGCTAAATGGTAATCACACAGCCGGCCGGTGGAAATGTGAAGGCTTTTAATTATGCATGATTTATACACGACCATTATCTGCATTCGATTTCGTTATTTCATGTAGATGTTAAACGGGATACTAATATATATGTCTGTGATTTTTCTTCATCATCTCCATGAATTACTTTAATCAATTAACCTGCATCTATTATAGATTTTATTCCTTACGCTTTTTGTTGCTCAAATCTATAATAATAACAAGACAAGCATAGAACCAAGTAGAGAATATTATATGTCTATATTCACAGCATATATTTTATAAATGATAAATAAAAAATATATATTATTCATGAATTTATATAAGTAATTCCGATTTGCATTCGAATTGGGCGGGCACCGGGAGGCACCTCTCGCTCACATGAGTGGCCGGTAGCCCACTGGAGGGGAGGAGGATAGGAGGGAAAATTATTAGCATGATATGATTGATACGGATGTTTATGGGCGTTGGTAATCGTCAAGACGCTCCAAATAATTGTGCCCTATATAATATAAAGAAGTCTCACTTACTACGTACTTAAACAATATTTGCAAAGGTTTATGAAATAAGCCATTTACGAACTTAAGAATGCGGAGTTCATCCTCGACATACCTACTGCACTTATGAGACCCGCTATTATTTGAGCCAGTCAGTAATTCACTTAGCAGTTGTTAACTGTGCGCTAATTACTTAGAACAGCATTTGATTATTTGCTTTGTGCAATATTTCATTATAGTTAACCGCATGTTTGGCGTGTAAATGTTATATACATTTCATGAAGGCAAACAAATACATTTATAGATAATCTGAACGATAATATAAAAAAATATGTTTGTAGGTACTGTTTGGAGTTGAGTCTTTATAAAATAATTTAAGGTACGCTTCACATGGCATGGAACTCTATGGTGCAACATCATGTAAACTGTGGTCAAGCGTAACACGGGCGTTACGCCTTATCGCTCTTACGTCAATTAAGTGCGCACTCTTTTAGGAGGAGGTAGTGCTATGCCGCATAGGAGATGTTAGTGCCGTGCATGGTGCATGACACTGCATGCTCCTATGAAGGTAATTGTGCCGGCATGACCGGGAAGGTACCTCTCACTCACTTGATACCGGTCTAAAGTGACAACGTCGCTGGCGCGTTTTGTGCGGTTTGTCAGTAGCCGGTAACCCAGGTGAGGGGAGGGGATGATAGGAAGGCGACGCATCTGCGTAAAAATAATGGGAATGTAGCATGGTCTTCGGTAGTCATCAGAAGGCTCCGATTTCTCGTTTGTCCCCGTGTGCTATAAACAAACCTTACACTTCAGACAAAAGTAGGTGCGAGCGAACGCCAGAAGCATGTCGGTGCTGCAGCACGACGCTGTCTGTTGGAACTCAGTCGAGAAACTGAAGGAGAATTATGTTTTTGGAGGTCCTTAGATGCCCCGCTACCTCCGCATCACACTCCAAGTAGAATCTAGCCTCTTCCGTCTCAAAACCACACTGAGAATAACAATCGAAAACTAATTCGACATTGATGGTCTATTTTTTTTTCTAAAACAATGTTTTTATTGATTTATACTGAATTTTTTTCTTTTTCTAATATAGTTCCTGTATTGAAGTTAAAGTTAATTATTTCACGTTTATTTATTTTAGAGCGACTTCCGTGGAAACTCTTGAGTCGCGGATGTCTGTAGGCGTGAAGTAATTCGACGCGACTGGGCCGAAACCCAATTATATTTGAGTCTTTGATATAATCGATCCACACCAACTAGCGCCGGACTCATACGATGGCGAGAAATTATTTACCCTTTTCCATCTCAAAATGAATTACTGAAGAGTGTCAGTACGTCGTTAATATCAATGCGCTCTCCCTTATCCTGGAATATTTTCATCAATAAAAAAAAGGATAGGTCATTGATTTTCGTAGCTTGATATAGATTATCAATAAATCGGTTTTATAGCGTTTTATAATAATCGATTCAGACATACCATTAAGTAAGACTTTGACTTAGTAAATTGTATGATTGATAGTTTTGAATAATTTATATAACATATTTGAATTTACTGAATTATTTGGTTTGCAGTGGACGTGAAGTGGAAACGTCTTAACAATGTATATGCCTAGTTCCGTTTCCGGCGGTCATATACATGAGGTACAGAGATAAATTATTTATAAATACTTTACAAAAAATAAATGCAAGTTGATCAGTTTAAAGAGAATTATTAAAATAAATTATTATGAGGTCTTAAGCAATAGCGGGAGCGGCAGAGGGTGACATATCTCATTACTTTATGTAAATTTCTTGTATTCATATGAGTGCAGTCGGTGTACAAAAGTAGCTGAAAATATTTGGGACATATCACGATCAAAAGGAACTAAAAGAGAAACGCTGAAAATTGATTTCAAACGGATGCGACGTTGCAAGTTACAAAGTACAGTTCAGCAAAAATAATAAAAACGAAATTGGCAGTGAATGTGTTTGAAAATTTAAATAAAGAGCTCAGTTCGTAACAACGTAATTACACGCGGAACATGCGCTCTGCTCGTGTCAGAGCACATAATATAGGAACGTTTCTTTAGGCGGCTTAATTGGACTCGCTTAACAATTACCGGCGTCCCTTTTAGCGTCGATGTCAAAGCTTTACATCCTGTTACTTCAATTAAACAATATCATACAAAACTTGAAACGAGACCGAACTTTCTCCATAATCCAATGCTTGTTTCGGAGAGAAAAGGTTGTAGACCTTCCTAACAAGGTTCTAATGGTTGGTTCATACTTGAAAGTTACTTAAATAAATTGTATCGAAATGTCGGTTCAAATTTGTCTGTTTTGCTCATTTACAGTTAATGTCGTCATAAAAGTTAGTAAAGCCGACTCATCGGGCAGGAACCTCTGGGACAAAATTTGGTACCTAAAGGAAATAAATTGGGAGTGCGATAGAATGTTGGCCCAAGAATTAATGAATTTAGGTGAAGGGATTGAATCCCCGAATTGGTAATAAGATTGACAAACCTATTTAAAATACTGTTAATAAACAATCTATTGCTTAAAGAGTGGTGTCAATCGTTTCCGCAACAGGGGCCTTTGTATGAAGAGAGTAATTAATGTGGAGGAGGCAAGGCAGGTATGTAAAGATCGTGATTTATGATATTCCTTTCGCTTTGTCTACCCCATTCGGGAGCTATTGTATAGATGTGTTGTTGTTGTTTAAATAATGTCGAGATATAACATATAGATAATACGAGTTTTTATATTTAAATTGAAAGCTAAAAAGATTGTAATATTTCAACATTACTATTAAAAAGTAACGCATTGTGGATGCAATGTTATTGATGAAGCCACGACGATCATAAAAATATTTACAATTTATTATTTTATATTATTTCAATCTTTAATCGTGTTTGTGTCACAGCAGAAATACGTACAGAGAACAGCGCGATATCCGAGAAGCTCGAGTGATCAGCGAGCGAACAAAAACTCAGCTTTTGTTGTGCGATCATCGGACTGAACAGTCCTCCACGTGCAGGGCTCTCGTCCCCGCTGTAGCCGCTCAGCGTGCGCACTGCGTACACGCGGCTAACGACGTGCTCCTGCTATATTCGGCCACGTCATTGGAATTGTAGTCTCTTTGTGTGAACAGACTGACATAAACCGAGGGATTGTAAGGGTCAAAAGTAGATCATATGTTACGGTCCTTCTACTTTTTAATGAATACATGTCACTATACGTTTGCTTTTAAGTGTGTTACTAGCGATGCGCCCCTGATTCGCCCCTAGATAACAGGGTACAATTTAATTTTAAAGTCATACATTAAAACTTTCACCGGGAATTGCTGTATTCGATGAAAACCGTATGAAAATCTGTTAAGTAAATTTTGAGAAAATCGATAGCATACAGACACACTTTGAGGATTTCGTTTTTCCTGCCCTGTTGTTCCTGCCAAGGGTATATTCAGAAATGAGATTCAATTCTAAAAATGCATGTAATTTAGTAATACTGTTCAAATTAAAATTACAAAATAAATGTTGAATCACTACAAAAATGTTATAATCCGTAAATTAAAGTGTCCCGTAGGCCTGATAGATTTGGTGGAGCAATCACCGCACTGGAAATGTCCATGACCATGAGTGCACTAGAGGTCATGAACTCGTCACGTGACTATTAGCTGCGGTGCGGTAGGCATTTGAACAGAAATGTACGTAGTTGTAATTATTTCTTAATATTTATTTATTTAATTATTACTTTTAATTGGCCATTATTTGGTTTTATGGGACTATTGTTATCGGTAACGGCATACCTATGTGTCATATACATGCCTAAAAGGAACAACAGGGTTTTTGCTACATGCTGTATAAGAAGATGATATAACTTCATCACCATTAGCAGTTTTTATAGCTTCAATATAGCAAAGGAAAGGATCGAGCAGTCGAAACTATTTGAGAATTGTTAAATTCATTGTAGATACATCAACTATTAATTTTTTAAATTTAACGATAAGAAATTACATCATGTAGATTCAATTTTTAAGTTTTCCTTAAATTTAAGCAACAGCCAAATTTATTTTAGTGATTCATAGATTATATTCAGACTCAAATACAGTTTTAAGTATGCAAAAAAAAAAAACAAAAGTGAAAGAGGTTGCGAAAAGTGATATAAAAAAATGTAATTAGTAGAAATTGCTGCGTCAACTACTCTCGGACTCGGCGAGTGTAGACACGGCGCTTAATTAATGAGACTGCCGTCCGCCCGGCACGGCGTCCATACGAACACTTGCGACTTGCGGCCAGTTACCATTGGAAAGTGTCATCCTTCTTATTTGCTGTTCTAATATTATGAAGAAAACACAATTCATCGTTTGTTGTTTGCATTGAATAGCATCTAAAACTACTGGACTGATTTGAATAATTATTTTACCATTTGAATCCTACATTATCAGTGATGAACATGGCTGTATAACAAGTTCTAAAATGTTTCAATGATTATAAAACTTCGATAATGTATACAAAATGTGAAAAAACATCAAAGTAAATCCTTATATCACTGTAGAAACTATTAAGAACGAACTGTCCCGACATACGTTGTTCTGTCATAAATTTAGTTTGTTGTCGTGTTAACGTGTAATGTTTTATCATCATAATCATCATCAATCGGATGACGTCCACTGCTGGTCCTGTACCTCGTCAACATTTGTAATACATTGATTTTTTGCCATATTTCGTGAAACTTTCCTTGCAAATCCGGGGCATTACTCATGTGTATACTGAACGTAAGTGTGTCTTGGTGTATGTAACTAAGACACGCTTACGTAACGTACGAAGTCAGTTGACGCAAATACACATTTACGTGTGCTCTTAAGAATACTTCAGCCTTCAGCAATTAGACTATTCTGATCGCCAGTAAATAGAGACGCGTTGTAAGTCTCAGCCACACGGGCCATAATTATTACTGGTAATGTAATTCTATGTTCGATGAACAGCTTTTGTATTGAGAAAACTCATATTTGTTACAAACCATAATTAAATGAAGCTTAAATTTTATGAACATCAAAGGAATTATTTGTTAGTTTATTAAATGTGTATTTACTGAGATTAAAATGTAGCTCTTGGTTACATTGTAGTTTTGAACAGAAATGCCACTTATAAAATTGATGCCTCACACAAAGAGCATTAACACTACTATTGTATTTACTAAATTACATTTATCACATTATAAAATATTTATATGTGTAATGTACCCTAGTTGTTTTTATTTATCATTGTTTTCAAATGGAAATTAATAGCCCTAAACATCCTTAAAACGGCACAAAATAGACAAGCAAACCATCACTTTCGCTTTCGCCGGCGGCTCGGTACTTCCGCGGAATGTCTGGTGATGTCCGTCCGTGAGTCATCTTCACTGCCCTGCAAGTGTTACGGGTATCAGGGCGAACCTCATGACCCTAGTCTGTTCGCGAGGGACAACTGACCCCTCGGTGATGAGGGCAACCCACTGGTGTTAGTGGATTGTTGCGCACCAAGGTGCGGAGGCCGTACGGCCTGAATTGGGATACGACTAAGGCCTGCTGGCCTACAGGTGTGGTGAGAGGAGAAATGTGGTGATGTCTGAGTGTGATGTAGGTTATGCGTGTGAGTAAGTGATCCTCGTCTCGATCACCGGGGCCCTCTCCGCTTGGTGGATCACGGAATACGAGCTCACACGGGTACGGCCACCCGTTGGGTGGTTGCGCGTGCAGCAGGGCCAGGTCCCTCAGGTGGGCGTGCGGTCTGCGGTACTGAACATGCCTCGAGACAATCGGGCCACAAGCTCACCGACAGACTCGACCTGTAGGTCTCGCGCGATCACGTCGTTCCGGACGTAGCCGCCGGCCCCTGTGATGATCCGCAGGGATATGCTCTGCTGAGCTTGCAGGCGCTTCTTTTGGCTCCAGGAGGTGAGCGCGTACCATGCCGGGCAGCGTAAGTGAGCCGCGTTCGGATGTACGTCTTGTATATCCCCAATTTCGTGCGTAGTGGAAGCTCGGATGCGAGCACTGGTCGCAGTAAGGCGCGGGCTGCCCTCGCCTGGCTGATCGCTCGATCAACCTGCGAGCCCTTCCGCAACGTGTGATCAGTGCTGCACGACTAGGGATGACGTTTTCTCCATGTTGACGGACTCCCTCCATTTGTCGAGCCACTCCGGCAGTCGATCCAGCAGCCGCTGCATTCGCCCGGCTGCTAGCTCCGGCTCTCGTGACGAGGATATGTAAGGGCTGTCATCGGCGAACAGAGCGAGCAAGACATCCGTTTCACCCTCACCCATTGGGTTGTTGAGCGACGGGATGTGGTTGGTATAGGCCGCGTAGAGGCAAGGGGATAGGCAATTGCCCTGCAGCTCTCCAGCACGTATGGCCCGCAGGGAGGAACATCACCCCTCCACCGCTACCCGGAAGGTTCTCCCTTCCAAAGAAACGACAACGCCACTAGTTACACGAGAGCCGGCGGGACGCCGGCGTCCATCAGCTTGACCAGGAGGCCCGGGTGCCACACCCGGTCAGAGGCCTTCTCCATATCGAGAAAGACTCCGACCGTGTGTCTTCACTTGTTCATCTCCGTGGCCAAGTGATGGAGCACCCGCATCAACTGCAGTGTGGTCGAGTGGCCGCTCCAGAAACCGAAATGCTCCTCCCTTATTGGGATGTACAGCTTCAGTCTCCAAAGCAATAGAACTCGAACAACTTGGCCACGTGCGACAGTAGCGAGATCGGCCAGTAGCCTCCGGGCAGGTGGGTAGTTTTGCCCGGCTTCGGAGGACGACGTTTCTCCCTTTCTTCCAGATATCCGGAAAGTGGGACGTACGGAGAACGCCGTTAGCTATCCTGGTGAGAGCCACGGCTGTGCGCCACTGCATCATCACCAGTGCTGTGGGGGGGATGTAGTCGGGGCCTGGTGCTTTGCGCCTCGAGAGGCGAAGGGCAACCTTCCGCAGCTCGACTGGGGAGATAAAATCCTCTCCGCCCAGCGGCGGAGGCGAGCTCGAAAGGAGCTCCTGGACGCGGCCCTCTACGGTCCGGGCCCAGAGCCTCCTCAACTGCCTTTTCTTCCTGAGATCAGATAAGAGGTCGGGAGGGAGGTCACTCCGATGGTGCGCCTCGATCGGCGTGGTAACGGTCGCCGCGATCTGTACCTCCCGGATTTTGTCCGTGAGACTACAGACCGCAGCTTCAACCTCCCCCGCGGTCTCGAGCTGCCCGTCGATAGTGAAGTCGGCCATACGGTCTCTGAAGACCTGCCAGTCCACCCTCTGTCTGGTCCGTTCCCGTGATTAGGACCGGTAGATGCTGCGTGTCCATGTCATACAGCACCTCCATGTCCAGTGTGAATTGGAGGTCGCTGTGAATGGCGATGTCCAACAGGTCCGGATTCCGCCGGTGATCCGTCGGAACGTGGGTCGGGCAGGCGTGTTCCCTTCACCGTGTATCTTCGTCGCTCCGAATTCGCCTGCAGTCTGGCGCCGGTACAGTTGATGGCGGACGATCCCCAAGCGGTGTGCTTGGAGTTCAAGACACCAGCAACCAACACCTGGCTTCCGCCATCCAGTACAGACAGATGGACATCGGTGAGGTTGAAGTGAAGTGTGGGAGGCCTGTATGCCGCGTAGATCCTCAAATCCTCTCCTGACACTTGCACAACTACTCCGGTTGTGTTCATGTCGGAGAAGAAGTTGAGGTCCAAGTGGACAATGTCACACAGGTAGGCCTCTAATACCCACCTTGGTGGGGAGGTCCGCCGGTGGGGAGTAGCAGTGCCACTGCACCACCACCTCTATCTTTGAAAGGTCCGTCAGCAGCTTCTAGACCGCCCTGTATTCTTCCGGCGTCTGAGCGAGGAACCTAATTCCCCTTCCGAACGGTCTCGCGTTCGGCACGTGCCTGGGGCACTGGGACTTTAGAGATTGGAAATGTCAGTGCCAGACCGGGAGGTTCTGCACGACGATGGGTGGGCAATCCTTCGCTCTGCTCGGAGGGTTTGTGCGGTTGGGGGGTGGTGATGATGATTTTGGTTGATTTGGTATTGTGGGGGGAGGAGTGTGTGCTTACCGTGCCTGCGCGTGCGGTGGTACCCGGCGCGATTGTGCTCTTCGGGCTCTGCAGAGCCGTCGCGAAGCTTTTATAGCGGATCCCATCCGTCGACGTCGTGGAGGACGCGCCCTCCGGTTCGGTGTCGGATGGCACAGCAGCCGCAGCAGAGGACGAGCCCGGCGGCGTCGACGATCAGGTGCTATGAAAATTACTTGGAGGGTTTGGAGGAGACGGTGATGGTGACGGAGATGAACTGGCCAAGGCCACCATCTTGTCGGGCCTTTTTTCCGGTGAGGAGGTCACGCGCTTTTGGGGGCGTAACCTCTCCAATTCATCTTGAAATCCCTCCATCTCCTGTGGCGTGGGGAAAAGTGGGCGTTTCACTATTATGCTGTCCTGGCTTTCACACTTACGTGGCATGTTGTTGAGCCGGTCCTCCGTCGGACTCGCTGTCCACTCCCCGGACCTTTCTTCACAAAAGGTCGGGGAGTATGTCACGCGGTGCGGCTTCGGACCTGTTGAGGTCTTGCTTGAGCCTTGCTTGTCTACACACTATATACTAACAGACTATACACTATGTATACAAAAAAGCGCTTTGGCTTCGCACGAGTTCCGAACACGGCACGGAATAACAACTTTCCCGGACCGCGTTCTGAACAAGGACGAGAGGGCTGGGGCCCAAGTGGGACGGCACTATCGCTCCCTCACCTTTAGGCAAGAGCTCTCTCTTGCCTAAAGTACAGCATGCGTTTCCGAGTGCGTAGAAGTATCCTGGTGATGTTCGGTCCTGGTGGTATCTGGAAACTACCTGTCGACCCGTGGACAGACACTTTCAAGGTAATCTTAACTTTAAATTGTTTTTCCTATTTGCTGCTCCTCCACGATGCATTCAAATTTATGGACGGTACTTATAGTTTTAGGGCATTCATACCCAGAGCAACTTAAACTCTATTTCTTAGTTATTTGTTTACTCGATGATGATAAGCCAAAACCAGTCGTCCTATAATATAGAGTAAGGATATCGGACAGCTTGTAATGCTTGAACCCAATTTACAAATCTTTTTACTGCTGGAATTAAAGTGGAAACTTAAAAGTGAATAAAAATAAAAAGGAACAATAACGCTGTCACCGGCTTCACTGGCGTAAAACTCCTATAATTCTGTGGCTGCCATTACTCAGCGGTTGGTTTATGCAGTTCTTGTGGACGCTAAGCTAATGGGGCGGCTTCCGCTGCGGCCGCCATTCAGTGCGCCCGCCGGTACGCCATCTTGACTTCTTTTGATTTTTCCTCCATTGCATTCAATTTATTTGTATATCTTTATCTCACAGTGTGTTGGCTCGTTACCTCACTGATACATTGTGTAGAATATTTTGTGAACAGAATATTGTTGCCATACTCATTGGGTCGCCAAAGGTAAAAAAGTCAGGTATATTTTATGATATGAAATGTTGTTATATGCGGTCCAAAAATCACTTGTGTTATCTTGTGTCTGTAGATTGGGTCATATTTTATATATTATCATACTTTAGGGAACTTATATTTATCATCATCATCATCTAAGGACATCGAAGATCTCATGCTACTCAGAGCCATTCCTGCCCAATTATTGCTCGCTTATAATGCATCGTCTTTCACCTGGTCAATGGCCATGCACCGTATCCGTATTCATTAATAAGCCTTATTACTGAGGACACTGTTTGTAATTGAATTCAAATTGAAAGTGCAAAGTCGAAATACATCGGCAGAATTGGCGATTATTAGTACATTAGGATTAGTGCGCCCTCCTTCGGGTTCTCAAGCCATCTGGTCCTTCTCGGCAAAGCTGCAGGAGGTAATTTCGCTTAGCCATCCAACCAATATGTCATCACTCGGGTGCAGGGATATTGGTATTCTTACACCGGAATGATGCTCGTTGACCCATGCCGCAAAAGAGAAAACAGATCTGTTGAGTTCTCCTTTTGCGTCCATCTCTACCATGGAACTCCGCCACACCAAATCATACGATGTGAACACTCCATGCTCGATATTAAGTAGCAGCTATGTTATGTACGTCTAGTTATGTACTCATTTCACTAGACAATTACAAGACGAATCGGCCCAATGCCATCGCGCCGACTGTGCTACGAACATGTGCTCCAGAGTCAGTGGACACCCGTTGTGACGCATATTTTCCGATACCCCTTCTCTGTTGGCGATGTCCCAAATTCTTGAAATTTTCCTACTATTCTCTAAAATTATGGAATCCATAATAACTGCTATCTCTTGCGTTATTTAGAAATGCACCAACTTATCAGTGACTGCCAATACGGTTTTTGTCAAAGTCATTCTACTGGCGACCTTCTAATCTATTTAACGCATCGGTGCGAGGAGGCAGTAGAAACCGGGGGGGGGGGGTCTTTTCGGTTAGGAGGATACAGCGAATGCCTTCGATCGGGTCTCGCATAAAGTGCTCCCTTCAAGGCTTCCCTCTTACTGACTTCCCGGGAATTTGTGTGACTAGATCACTAGTCTTTTTGAGAGGTCATAACTTCAAGGTCGTTATCGACGTACCTTGCTCGTATCCCAAAACTGGCGATATTGGTATTCCAGAAGGCTGTGTTATGTCTCTCACGCTGTTTCTTCTTCACATAAGATTTAACATGTTGCAAACTAGAGGCGTTCATTGTTATGCGGATGACAGTACTGGTGTTGCATTGTATTCTGGCTGCACTGAAATTTCCCAACAAACTTGTGTTTGTAGTCAAGTCATAATTAGCAAAAGTCTTGGAATGGGACTGACTAGATTTATTCCAATTTAACCCCAAAAATACACATGTTTACGCGTTTACCACCAAAAAAACCTCTATATTGTATCTCCAACCTTTGAACAATGCCCGTGGTGTGTTTTATTAAACACGCTGGGCAAACAAAATTGTACTGTTACATCGCTGGTTTACGCGTCAGTCTGTCAGCTTATTATGTAAAGGATGGACGGTTTATCTATGACCACTCATAGTTCATAATGCATTAACGACTACTTATAGTATAGATATACCATAAGCCGTTAGTGCATTATTAATAATCCGTTAAGTTATACCATCATATGATAATAATAAATGCCAGACTGACATATTGTTACATATTCACTTTACTGAGAGAGATGCGCATCTCTACCTACTCAAGTTATATATTAATTAAGTATACAGTTACACTTGAAGTGTACCGACACGACTGGGGAGGAACCCCTCGCTCATATGAGCAGAAGTTTTTGAGATTTTGGTGATTCATTGGAGGGGACGATGTTAGAAATCAGAAAAAAGCTACGCGTACGCATTCGCGTCCCTTACATTATAAATTGAAATTCATTTCGGTGTTCCCTTCCCCTGGTTCTGGTAGCTACTGGGCAGGGAGCAGTGGGAGGGGAGGGCGTGGACCCATTTCAATTGCTGATTGAGTCGAATAATTAGCTCTACTTGTTGCGGCTGTACTGCAAATCTAAGTAAATTGTGTTAATATCTTTTTACATAGGAATATAAGTTTTCTGTGCAATATTTGTGTCTACATACTGGATAATTTTTAATTTAACTATGATGTGGTACTATTCCTTGGTTCATAATAATAAGTCAGTAAAACCTTGGTAAACGTCAAAATAAATACATTATTATATTGTCATAGTAAAGCTTCGTTTCGTTACTAAAAGGGAACTTGACACTACGTTACGTAACACGAATCTACGTTTGTAAAATCCTGTACATGGATACGTATCGTATATGTTGAATTTGAATATAAATTTTATAATTGTCAGTTGTATTTATTGGTTCGTTTTTATCCTTTTCTCTATCGATATATTATTTTCACTACATGTATTATGATATTGATTAAAGACGTTATCGAATCCCACACGTGTAACCACTGGATATCGTCACTCGCAATAATATAACAATTGCAAAACTTTAACACCTGTTCGTGATTATGATGACTAACGAATGTCATCGCGATTCTTACGATTTACTTGTGGAATGAAAGAAACTCCGTAGATGATGAATGTATCAAAATCCATGTGCTGTCCTGGAATAAAATAAAATTTATAAGTGTATGTCATATATAAATAATAAATAGATTAAATTAATTGAAAATTAAATTTGATAAAAATTAATAAGTAGATTAGAGAGATTATATATTTAAAATAAAATAAACATATAATAAATATGAAAATTAAATGCATAAATTTAAAAATAAAATTAAGCGCTTAGTGATATTGTATTATAATAGAATGTTGTATACCCATTCGGTCAGTGCCGATAGTACAGCGCTCATAATGTCGCCGAGAACTTTTTCACATATGGCCCGGGGCGGGTTGTCCTCGTGGCTCATGCTCCAGCAAAATTCATCTTTCCGAATACCGCATTGCTCCTGTGGGAGAGCCGTTGTTTATATTCATCTTTCCGGATACCGCATTGCTCCTGTGGGAGAGCCGTTGTTTATATTCATCTTTCCGAATACCGTATTGCTCCTGTGCGAGAGCCGTTGTTTATATTCATCTTTCCGAATACCGTATTGCTCCTGTGGGAGAGCCGCTGTTTATATTTCACTTGATTGGGGTTCACGAGGTATTGCATATTTATTTTCGATATTTCACTCATTATATACAACTGTTTCTTAAAGAAACAACATGTCTCATTAAAAAAAATAACAAACATTCGTTTAATTACATGAACATTCCACGTTTTACATTATAGCACAGAAGACAAACAGATGGTAGGTGGTATGTCTGAAGAAAAGCTGGTGCTACCTAGAGTCCTCTCTCTCACTTTCTAAACGCTCAGTTTGGTGGCGGTCTTCCCGGTCATGGAATTCTAACTTCGCCGCAATTCGAAACTGTTGATTTAATTTACTTGTATTATACACTACCAATGACCAAACTTAACATACGTAAATCACAATAAAAACGACGTGTCACAACGAGAAATAAATATGATTCATTCTCTGTACTTATAATATTATAAAGAGGATACATTTGATTATTTGCTGGTTTCTTTATTTGTTTGCTTGTATAAATACACTTGACATAATCGCTGATGAATAGTGGCAATAATCGTTCCTGAAACGCTATAAATATTTATGGAAACTTCGATAAGGAGGTAGTGCCGTGCATACCACATGACACTACATCCTCTTGTGGAAGGGAATTGGGCCGGCACCTCCCGGGAGGTACCTCTCGTTCACATAATACCGCCGTGTAGTTACATCTTCAGTGTCACGATTCGACTAGTTTGTGAGTATCCGGTGGCTCACAGGGGGGGTGGGTGAAAGGAAGGCTACGCATCGGCATATATATTTATGTGGATGTTAATGGGCGTCGGTAGATGTAAAACGGCTCGTTTGCCCCCCTATTCTGTAAAAGAAAGCATATTTTATCTTTATCAATGATTAAATGCGCATTGAACTAACGAATGGCACTTTTACAAAGATTGAATATAAATGTGCTTCTGCAAAATACCATGTACGTGTGTTAGTTACTCCTTCCACACTTCCACAAGAGCTACTGCGTGGATCTGAATGAAACACAACACAGAATATATAAATCATAGCCGAGAATTACATAATTTCATTTTTTATCCCGTAAAAAGCATGGTTCCTTGAAGGCAGATTTTACCCAGGTAAAACCGCGGGGCACAGCTATTATATTTTTATTTTGTTTCCCCAAACATAGATATAAAATTATGTCAATTATGACATCCTTGGAAACAGGCGGAAAACAGACTGATTCATATCTAACAGATCCCTTATTGGGCTCACTATTATAAGAAATCCTTAAATTATATATAACGTCGGACATCAAAATGCGCCAACTGTACGTCTGTTTCCCTATAATATAGAAACAATAAAACGCAATAAAATCCCGTAATTTTTTCTTCGGACGTTAAAATATAATTTGAAAATAAATATTTATAATCTGTGGACGACTGCTGCTATATTAACATAGGCCCGTGAAATGAAGGTAATAGTAAAAAGATTGACATTAATTTAAATGGAAATACAATTGCATCCAGTGAATCGAGGAAAAAAAAGTCAGTGAAAAAATAAAACCGTTGACTTCAAAAACGGAAATTATTAATTTGACACATACGTATTTAATGGCAAAATTTTCACATATTATGGCAAGCTAGGGGCTTACAAACACATGTATAAAATTTTATAGAGGTATGTAGTATGTAAAAAGACGCAGTTTTTTTCCGATAAACAAAAAATATTCAATTGTGAAAATATCACTTAGTAGTACTGTTCAACTTAAAAATAAATAAGATAAATATTAAATCACAACAATATTGTTATGATTCGTAAATTAAAATATCCTGTACGCTTAATAGGTATAGCGGAGCATTCACAACATGGGAAAAGTTTATGAACCTCAGTTAATAGAGGTAATGATATCATCACGTGACTACTAGCTGTGGCCTAGTAGGAATTTGTACAGAAACTGGCGTAAGTATAAACATTCTTAGATTTTAATTTTTTAATTATACTTGACTGGCCAAATCTGATTTTATATAACAATACGTTTTGGTAACATTCATGGTTCCAGTCTTGTCATGGCGGTGGGGCCTAGTAGCCTATGGCGAACCAAAACGAATCTAATTGAACCGAGGAGGATCTTGGCACCCCAATTTTAAGAAGAGGGGGCTTAAACATCAGGAGGAGGAATCGCTCTCGGTACCCCTCTTATAAGAAGAGGGGACCTAAGCGCAACAGGAGGTGGCACTTTTGCGCACGGGGCAAGCGGCGAGGATGGGACCTCACCCCATTGCACTGTCCCAAAGTTTCCCCGCGAGAAAAAAAAAATGAAAAATGTATACAACCTGCTGTTACCTTTTAGTTAGCAAGCTTAGTTAAATGACTAAATAAGCTGTGACAGAATCCGTAAAGATATGTCCGTTCATTGTATTGCTATTAATATCCTTTTATTAAATGTAATAAATGTTTTAAAGTATCGCTAGAAGGATACGGCTTTATTTTATAGGCGAAAAGCTCAATTATAAGAGGAGTGCTTCATACAGATGGCTTAATCGATTAATTTTTTAACAATGTGCCTGAGTATGAATTTATGTTATTAAATTCTTCCAATATGACGTGACGTATAGTAATGGCCTCGGTACATTATTTCACACAAGTTCATACGATGGAAAAGTGAAGTTAATTAATGACTTGATGTATAATTTCGCTTAAATTTTATCCGTAGGCTAAAGAGGCACACACGCACTAATTGCATAGATGGAATGGATTTTGCGTGGACGCTTAATGGTAGACGTTAAAGACATGCGAAGAGAGTCGAACTGCGCAAACGAGCCGAGTGAATAGAGGACTTTATCTACATATGCATACATACATATTCTGGAATCAAAATCGGTCAAACATGAGCATGTTAATTTAGGTTAATTTGCCATCTCTTTTGATGTCTGGTCATATACGTAGGACACAATAGTGTTTGAATTTGTTGTTTTATTAAGTAGAAAGTATGTCAATAGTTAGGAATCATATTTTTAGACAGAATTATAAGGAAGTACATAATTAGCCATTTTCTCCTCTCTCGGATACTGCAGTGGGAAAGGATGAGATGAAGTAAAAAAATGACATTATTTTTTTACATATTAAGAAATCCATTCGTTTAGGATCAGTTAGAATCTTTTACAAGCACATTAGGAACTAGCCTCGTTTCGTATAAGCTTCAAAATAAATGTTATAAGAGAAATAAAGTAAAGAAGTCGTTTGATGAACACGAAACCAGTCACACGCCACCGCACCACATAAACTGTGCCACACACATGTGATACGGTACGCTTTTTTTGTTGACGTTTGATGCCTTTAAGAGCCTCAGTGAAGGGCCTGGGTGAGACTGGGGTCCAGTGTGGGTGTCTCTCGGCACGTTAAAGCGCCGAATACCTACCCACGAAAACCGCTGCGAGAGCCATTAGTGCAGCTTTTGCTGAGGCGCCCCAAAACAAAAAGTGATCAACGCCCCTCGACGGCTAGTCAGTCACCTAAATGTCCGAAGCCTCCTATGCAGAAGAATTGCCGCAGCATTTATAGCTTACGAATTTTTTTATTTATATTTGTTCTATTTTTACTCTTTTCATTTTTATTTGCTATTTGCGACTTACATATATATATAAAAGACCGGCTACTGTACTGGAACATCTTCACACCTTCAATAGAATATAATATATTTCTATAGTTTCTTTAATATTTTATAGTTTCTTAAGTACATTTTACGTATATAACTTTTTGATTTTCTAATGTCTGTTTCTGTGTTCAGTCGTTTGTCAATTATAGAATAAATGTCCTCACATTTGCATTAAACTTTACTTGGAACCCATTGACAATTTTACAATACAATTATGACATCCAAGAAACGCACGCACAATTTTTTATAAATGTTATTCTGCCGTCTTTCAAGGCATATATCACTCTTTTGAACTAACTTATTTTAAGTTATTTTAGGTTAATTTATTATATTAGATATTTTTATTTTCCTACATCTAAAAATAGAAATATAAATACTTTATTCAGGCGACTACATTACATTGACATACTTCCTTATATAGAAACTTCACACTAAAAACTTGTTAGTGTGCTAACAAGACATAGACATACTGACAACCACTTAATATTAAAAGAAATTAAAGAATAACTTGGTTAGATATTAAGGAGATATGTTGATATGATAACGCAGGTCACATGGAAATCTAGTAAGGGCAACCCTACTGGACTGCTATTTTTACGAAATAACGACTCTGCTATGAGGTTAAATTAAAATAAAAATACAAACTTAAAAAGAGCCCCTTTAAATCAGTGTTTCGTCGTACGTGACGAGAGTAAGTGGTCCACGCGCCACTTGCGCGCATAGTAGTGTACAGCGCGATTATACAAAGCGTTGCCTTTGTACCGTTTCATGAGTATTACTGTTGTATGGTGCAACACGAAGTCGAACTTCACGCCCATCACGGTTTGGAAATTGCCGGATTTTTTTTTCTTACTCTGTTGTGGATCTTCCTTTAGTTTTAAATTTAAATTTTAGCTTTTATAGCATTTATAGCTTACGAATTTTTTTATTTATATTTGTTCTATTTTTTACTCTTTTCATTTTTGGGCCATTTGCGTCTTATATACACACACACACATATATATATATATATATATTGTATATATTGTACTCTACTTCTAGGTAACCATATACCCTTTATACGTGCTGTATAATTGTGTTATAGAACTTAAGTAGCTATGTAGTAGTGAAATGTGTAACAGTGTATGTATTAATTGTCCTGAATAAAATTTTTACTTACTTACTAAACAACTGTAAAGGTTAAAGCCCGTAATGTGGCAGCGAGAGATCAGGTGGTTCCAGTGCAATCGGCTGGACCGAGCAATAGCAAATGTCTTGCTGTCACGTATTACTAGAAAATAACTTAGTATATTGAAAAGTTCTCTATTTTATTTATCACGCACAGCTGCAGTTACCCAAATAAATCTGTGTGTCATATTATTAAAATAAACAAAAATGCGATACTGGTACTTCATAGATAACAACTTTCACACCCCAATTTCCAAATAAAATGTTATCAAATCGGTATTTCGTTCACATCGCAAGTTAGCAATCAAGACGGGACGAGATCTGTTCGTGCTTAGAATGTGCAGTGGCACTGGAGCCCCGGGCGGTGTCGGCGGGCGCCAGGCGCTGTTAGTGCCAACTGCGCTCAGTTGGCTCGCTAGCCAAGAGACGAGTGTGCGCTTGGAGATCCATGAGCTAAATATTGTTAACTTCACGGAGCCAGCTAGAACTAAAGACGTGTTCATCCGTGAGAAATAAGACTACATCTTTGGGCATTTTCTTCTGATAAAGTTATTTATTGTAGACTCGATCTATTTCATGTAACATACAAACATTAAAACAGTAAAGACATGTACGCCAGGACAAACATAAATTTAAACGTACAATAACCGGTACCTACGGTAGGTATGAATCGCGCGAAATTTGGTCTGTAATTAGCCTTTATTTTTGTAGTTGCAAACCGATCAGGTAACTTACATTAGCCGGTCCGTATTGGGAGTAACAAATTATAGACAGACTGAATCATCAATGGATGGATAAAGCCTGCGATGATGTTGGTTATAAACCCAAAGATATGAAGTCGTTGTAACTTGTGCTTTCGTCCACTTGAAATATATCCGAAGGGAATAATTTACTTTTAGGTGAAAGTTCTTTGAAGAGAAATATGTTATTCCAGGTTATAGTGTAGGTATATCTGTACCGAACTGCGTACTAACTCGGCAAGTAAAAGTTGCGTGAAAGATTATAAATAACTACATATATCTAAGTGTAACTTTAATAATTTATTTTAACTTTACAAAACTTTTATTTAAGTACTTCCGCATTTATGATGAGTCGTTGTGTACTTCGAAAGCAATATTTCTCTAAACTATGCGTTAATTACTTACAAAAGTTGAAATAAGCCACAGAACTTGAATTCGTCACAATAGTGTTAGTGCACTCGTTTCAACAGAACGAGTTGTGAATGTTTCATCATTTATGGAATGAGTACGAAGTTGGGAGTGCGCCGGATGAAAGTTGCAGCGAAAGTAAACTGGAGCGATATGAGATGAGCGAGCTCAGGACTGACTCAAATCACTTTTTTATGAACTTTGCGCGGGAATGTAAATTTTATACAGAGAGTTTTATTTAAAAACAATATTTAGTATGTTTTCATGAGTATGAAGGGAGAATTAGAGAGCGCTGCAACTTCGAGTTTAAATGGAAATTCCAAACGAGACCGTTTTGTAGTTATTATGCAGTATATAACTGAAACTGATCATATGGAGATCTATGACAAAATAAAATTACTTTCGTCACTGATTTTGTTGAGACATACGAGTATATTACACGGGGGCTGCAAAAACATGGGGTGCAGCTTGTTATGTATACAATATCGAGAATTGATATTTTCTTAAACCTATAAAATGAATAATATAGAAAATATGTTTACAAATAAATTACTATAAAAGTAATATGTATTTGTGTACAAATAGAAAATTATTCAACATACTCTGAGCTTTGGTAGAATTCATTATATATAAGCTTTTATAAAAGTTTAAGCTTGCACTAAAGCTAAACCGCAGAGCTTTTTCTACATAATAATGAATTACACACCGAGCTGTTGCGAAGCTCTCATTGTGTTTTGTTCTACGTTATTACTTCATAATTACGGAAATACCGCAATAAATGACACATCCTTTTTATTAGATTCATTTATACGAAAACAAGGATAATATGATATACACGCGCGGAAACTTCGACGATTCACCGTACTACATAGATTCTTACAAACTGCAAAACTATATTCTTGGAAGTTTTATGTGAGCGACAATTAAGAACTTTATGAAGTTCAGGAGGTTAAGAAGCATTCGGAGCTATTTCATTTTTACCGCACCCACATACATTTGTACAATGTACAACATGTTTGTTCACCTTAAGTTTTACTGATGAAGGAAATCGGTGTGATATTGGTTTCTAGGTTCAAGTTCCTTTGGTTGTAAGACATATCACAGTTGATGTAGATGAGGACCGACAGGGTCAGAGAACTGAAAGTAATAACTCACGTCAAGGTAAGTTTTGGATGCGGTACGTAAATAGTGGCGCGAGCTTGATCCTTAATTTGCATGATTTTAGATCTTACAGTCGAGCTTATGTTATTTCTGTTATTATGATACTGGTCTTGAACAAATGACTGAAAACTGGAAGTTCAAGTTATAATGAGATCTTTTCTAATCAAAATAATGCAAGTTTATTATTCTGAATTTTTAACTGTTCTATAGCTAACTTATCCATATCGGGTTGTTAACGTAAGGTTTCCAATTTCGATTTATGCGTTGGACAACTGGAGCCACCAGGAGATACGTCGTGTTCTGAAAGTAAGAAACGGTTATTGTGAGTGTCTAAACTGTGCTACAGCACAGTTCACAACTGGAGCCGCCAGGAGCTACATCGTGGCCTATACGTAAAGAGGCAACCGTATAAAGTGGGACACACCCACTCGTCGTTGCTGTGTTCTAACAAATATATTATTACTTGTAAATAATAAGCAATCCGGCTGACTTAGTAATAAATTATGAGCTAGAATCTTCCTGGGAATCACTCTTTCCATAAGCATGAAATAAAAATCCGTCTAGAAGATTCTGAAAAAATCTACAATATACAGATATTTCTATTAAACTACTTTTAAGGATTTTATTTATCCCAGTTTATTTGATTATTTCTCTAGCTCGGAAATTTCAGAGGCTTTACAGCAATCATTGTCACGCGTGGATTGAGACGACATATGTCCAAATGTCACAAGTTATTAAAAGTACCCGTAGAATTATAATTCATTAATTGTTTGGATTAACGCTAACATTACTTATTATATACGAGTATCGCTGCATAATCATACTAATGAGTTAATCGGTAAAAACCTTAGTTCTAAGCAGGGGGAAGATATGAAACACCGGCGAATCACAATATCTGCAGTCTGTGAGCGGCTAAAACTGGCTCTCGCCATTATATTATATTTGATAAGGAGTAATTACCCACTACGAAACACCTATTTCTTCCGTGACGCTATTGTAATTTAAAGAACATCCAAATTACAATAGAGAAGATGGCTGGGTTTTTTTCTGCTTGGGACATAGTGCTAAATTTAATGAAGGAAAAAATAATTATACTCCTCTATGTTATAAAAAAACACCACTTTATGCAGGTGCGATGTGAGCGAAAATCATCTGCCGCCCACCTCGTTCATGTGGCCCTGGCTTTACTGCAACGCAGCAAAGTCATCAAAAGCTGTAGTTGCAAGAGGCGTCTCCCAGATTGATTTAGACTAATGCAATAAACAGTACCACTCCATGGAAACATAATACACATAATCGTAACAATATAATGAACTTATTATTGTGAGTATTTAAACTGAGCTACAGCGCGTTATTCCTGCGATGACCCACGGGGCCATAACATGGTCTCTTAATTTAGTATTGGTTTGCAAGTTTGCGATAGCTCAGCGGGCTATTGACCGTGCTTTCTTGAGTGTTCTTTATCCGATAAATTCGCAACGAAATCATAATGCAGAGAACCAAAGTATCCGATATCCGAAAAGTAGGCTCACTGAAGTGGCAGTGGGCTGGTCACACACTTAGAAGATCAGATGGCAGATGAACCACTAAGTTTCTGGAGTGGAGGCCGCGCTTAGTAATAAATCGTGGTGTTGGTCGACCAACCAGGTGGGTAGACGATCACAGTGCAATAGCTGGTCCGTGATGGATGCGAATAGCAGGAGATCGGCCGTCTTGGCGTTCTTTGAAAGAGGTCAATGTCCGGCAGTGAACCGATAAGGACCGATAATTGTGATGATGATTGAACTTAATTAAAATGGGTGTAAAAACATTGAATGGTAATGCCGTGTTTAGTAGTATTCATTGCATTACCGCAGATAGTTCGAAATCACAGACTTGTTAGTTGCAGCTACGACACAACTACACGCCAGTTAATATTATTATAGTTACTTGTCAAGAGCGTCTTCGTCATTCTATTTTAACAGCCTCTCCTACTCGTATGTGTCGCTTTGACCAGGAGGTGTAAACGTGAATATTTAAGGTCACTTTGGTCGGGAGCCTGCAGACAACGTTTGCCCCGCGGCCTCATCTGTTGCTACTGGTTCTGTACAATATGTGAGATCTTGTGAGTCTGTGCGGAAGAGAGGTTGTAATTTTGTATGCGCAAGTTTTATGCAAGAGATATGTGAATGTATTTTATTATTGCAAGAGATATGTATGTATGTATTGCAATGACTGTGAGCTAGAAAAAAATAATTATGATTTACCGCAATCTATTCGATATGAATCGAGAACTAATTCCATATCCGCATCGAGAAGGATGTGGCAAATCATATTTATATAGAGTTTACAAAATTTTCTGTGTACTTTAGAATTATAGGTGTTTAGCGAATAATTGTATAACACGTTTGATAACGCCCACTGACATCTGCGTAACTGTTTACCAGATGTGTTGCCCTCCTTCACGCTTACTTCTTGCGTACTGTTATATCCCAGATATGGACCTTAATATGCTTACCCCAGTCCCATTCCGCTGGCACTGCAAAGTAAGTAGTGTTAGGGTGGTTATTCATTATGTAGGGAGGACTGAGGACGAGAGAAGCAGCTAATTCTTTGAAATTCATGTCCCATGAGGAGACCTACACCCAACAGTGTGAATGGGTTGAGGTAAATAACGATAGAGCGAATGTGAGATATCAACAATATTTTTTTATATAGGGAGTATAATCATGATAATTTTTGCAATTGCGTTGCCGGATACGAATAACCTATTTTCTAGAATGTTCCTAATTTCTGTCGGGCCGGGGATATCGATTATAGTAGTTGATTCCTCAAAGATGTGCGTAATGTGGGAAAAAATTAAGGAATTTTATAACAGTTCAAAAAATGTAATATTTTATTAATTTTACACAAAATATACTAGCAGACCGTCCCGGTAACGCCCTAAATAATTATACACTAAAACTCTTCTCGTGAATTGCTCTATTCTTTGGTGTAAACCGCATGACAATCCGTCTAGTAGATCTTGATAAAATCAATCAGATACTGTGGAGTTAGATTTTGGAAACTGTTTCTTAACATATACCTACAGATGCACATTTGGCTTGAAATAAAGAATTATTTTAGTAAAAATTAAATATATTATAGTAAGTATATTTTATTGAATAATAAACAGTTTTTTTATAGGATAAGAGGCAAACGAGCAGGTGGTAGATAACTACCGCCGCCCATAGACATCCGCATGACATGAGGCTCTGCAGGCGCGTTGCCGTCCTTTAAGATGGGAGTAAGTCTTTTCTTGAAGAACCCCATATCGTATCGGTTCGGAAATACCGACGGTGGTAGCTGTATATCAATAAACCAATAAAATTCACATAAATTTGCGTGTTATATTGATGAAAATTATGTTAACTTCTCATTGAAACTGGCGGCATCAGGCATAATACCTAATAGTCACGAGTATTGCAAGACTGCAGGTAAAACTAGATGCTAAATGCAATGTAGGTACCTTCTGTTATTGCTTTAGGATAATGAAGGTAGGATTAAAATTACTTTCTCCAGAATAAATCTCTGTACATGGCGGATGCGTTTTATTAAGCTCCTTATTATAAGTCTAGATGTCTCAGTGGCGACGACTAAGTTAAGTAAAAGTGATTCGTAGACGCAAGTTACGTACGAGTTTACGATGTCCATCGGTAAAATAGGCGAATTTAATATTCAAACGGACAATTAAAATCTATATGTGGAACGAATTGAACAGTATTTTTTTGTCAATAAGATCGATAGTGATTTGCAAGTACCGACATTAATAACGGTCATCGGAGCAGAGTGCTACGAATTACTAGTCAGTTAAATCGAAGAAATTTAGTGATGTAACTAAAATACTCGCGGACCACTTACAACCCAAACCATGTATTTTAGAAGAATCACAAATTCCGTAAACGGAGACAGAACAATGGGGATAGCTCCCCTACCTAATACCTAAAGGACAATGCGGCAGTGTTAAAAAAAAGTCGACGTTTTGTAAGTTCGGTACGTCACTACAAAAGAACTTGAGAGGTCAATTCGCGTGTGGTATTTCAAGTGAAGTGATTCAGCAAAGACTATTTTCAGAGGACAATCTGGATTTCCAAAACGCATTCGGGTTGGCGGTCAATTTGGAGGCGGCAGAGAAGGACGCGGCGACGGTCTTGAGGGGCCGCGCTGACGTTCTGGAGAAGAAATGCCAAGCGATGAGGCTGGGCACGGCCAGAAGCGCGGTCGGTGTTGCGTGCCTAGGGCTCCCGCAGCGCGTGTGTAGGGCGCCGCGGCCAGTGGTGTTCCGCGGTAGCGCGGGACGTGACGGCGTCGGCGGAGGCTTTTTCTGGCAGGCAGATCAGGCGCGGACGTATCTTAAATGTCGGGCTAGTGGCGACTTGCACGATGCAGAAAGATGTCAATCCACAAGATAAGTGTGCAGAGTTGAAAGCGTTTGCCCAAATATATCCCGCCAATACAACGTGGAAGTAAAAGAGTACAAAGCTATAGGACAACGGGACGAGGACGGGCTGCGACGAGGTAGAAGTACTCTTATCCTCCCTAAGGGTGACCTTTAATGTAGATGGAATTAATTTCACCATGGAATGTGAAACGAGCAGTGCTGAGTCATGCATTTTATGTTCTTTTTATAAACAATTAGAAATAAAACCCTCGAATTTAGTACTATGATATTATATTGGGGAGCTAGTCAAACCATTAGGAGTGATAAGACCGCTAGTTAGATATAACAACTTAGAAAAAAAATGAGTTATATGTAATTATAGATGGCAAAACCGAATTCTCAGGCGACCGTGGTTAAGGGAACTAAATATAAATTTACCTACCGATCAGGGATGGTTTATTATTTAATACGAACAGTGAGTTTGACATAAAGGATTTTAGTTCCAAATACTGTTAAGTGTTCGCGGTCGGGCTCGGGCGGTTCACGGGCGGCCCCGTCAGCATCCAGCTGCGGGAGGGCGCTCAGCCGGTGTTGCTACGTGCTGGCGTACGCGCTGCGTGAGCCGGTGGAGCGCGCGCGGGAGCAACTGGTGCGTTTCGCACCTGGCATCCTTACACCTGTCGACCGCTCCGACTGGGCCACGCCTGTCATGCCCGTTGTAAAGAAAGATGGAACTATTCGTATCTGCGCTGATTTCAAGTTAACGCTTGATAAGGTACTCGTAATCAACTGTTACCCCTTACCAAAAGTAGTTGATTTATTGGCACGCTTGCACGGTGGGAAAAGACTTAGTAAAATTGATTTGTCTCAAGCCTACGCGCAGTTAGAGCCAGACGATTCGAGTCAGTACACAGTAATAAAATATTATATATAAAGGCTTATTCAAGTTTAGTAGGTTGGTATACGGTGTTTCATCGAGTCCGGCTATTTTCCAAAGAAAACTTGAACAACTTTTTGCTTATTTACCATATGTAGGTGTTTCTTTGATTATATTATTATATCGGGAAATAACAACAATCAAATATTTTATGCAGATTATGAATGTGCTCGACATTCATAATCTGCATAAAATATTTGAAATCGGATGGGCTACAATTTAGAAAATATGAATGTACGTTTTTTGCAAAATCTGTACATTACTTAGGCCATGTTATCAGTGAGGATGGGGTCCACACGTGCCTGGATAAGATTGAGGCTATAAAAACGACACCCGCGCAGACAAGTTTCATTAAAAATGTAAACTCAGTGCTTGCGCCGTTATATACACCACTGCGAGCGGGGGTGGAATTCATTTAGGATTTAGAGTGTCTGGTAGCTTTTTAGAGCATCAAAAGTTCATTGAGGGTTGATGCACTCCACGCGGGAGCTGCCGCCGGTACTCATGACGGACGCGAGTGGCACTGGGGTCGGCGCCGTTAACTCACAGCTGACGCCGACCGGTGAGAGCCCGGCGGCGTTCGCGTCGCGCATGATCACTCGCGCCGAACGTGCGTATGTATGTGGGTACGTATGTGGGTACGTATGTGGGTACGTATGTGGGTACGTATGTGGGTACGTATGTGGGTACGTATGTGGGTGCGTATGAGGGTGCGTATGTGCGTATGTAGTTTGGGAAACCTATCGATCATTTTTGTGTTACATAATTTCATCAGTATTTATACGGTGGGAAATTTATGCTGAGTATTGATCACAAGCCGCTCACTTACATCTTTGGACCAAATGTGGGCATTCCGGTTATGGCAGCATCGTAGATTCAGTGTTGGGCGATTTTGATTTCAGGCCACGATTGTGATATTGAATACATACAATCGGCCAAAAACTGTTCGTATGCTGCGTCACAGTTACCACAACCACTATGTGATAGTGACGCTGAACCTAATAAAGAGGGACGTACATTTCGTGGAAAATTTCCTGCCCGTGATCAACAATTGGCATTAGGGTCGCAACGCACAGAGATGTTATACTAAGCAGAGTTTATTCACACATAGTCGGGTTGGCCGGAGAAATGCCCTAGTGACAATCTCAAAGGATAATTCGCTAGGCGGATTGAGTAGTATTTAGATCGGGACTGTCTCATTTGGGGTTACCGCATCGTGGTACCTGGTGCTTTACAAGCTGAGGTATTAAAACAATTACATGCAGGGCACATGGTTGCCTTCCTTTCATTCCATAATATTAAAAACGTTTCGAATATGCACCTCAAAGCTTTTAATCTAACAGCCGAATATACAGACAGCTAACGAGCTTTAGAGCTGCGTTTACTGGGCAGTGGGCTCGGGTGCCGTCAACCGAAGAGCTGCAGCTGTTAGTTACTGAGCAGGAGGCTGAAGTACTGATTACAGTAGTCGTTACAATACGCACTCAATCATTGTTTTAGCACTGTATCTATCATTTCACGTATATGTTTCAGCATCACTCCTCCTGTTATATTGTTAGAGGTTTGTTGTTAAAACAGGCGGCCACTGAGAACTAAACAACTTCTACGATTTTCAAAGGGAAAGTAAACTATTTCAATGTATTTTTAATTGTAAAAAACTTTTATAATCTATTATAATACTTTATAAGTGAAGACAGTGTTGACACATATTACATGAATTCGTATTACATTAATCAAATAAAATAATGTAAGCTGAAAAGTTTGTATGTCTGTTTGAACGCGTCAATTTTAGGCTGGCCCGAATTTAAAAATTGATTTTGTGTTTATAGTCCATTAAACGAGGAAAGCTGTAGGCTCCCCACGATGCTTCAAGCCTTGTCGTGGCGGTGGGGCTTAGTAGCCTAGGGTGAATTCAGGCGAAGCCGATTGAACCGAGGGGGATCTTTGCACCCCTGTTATAAGAAGAGGGGGCTTAAAGATCAGGAGCAGGTATCACTCTCGGTACCCCTCCTATAAGAAGAGGGGACCGAAGAGCAACAGGAGGTGGCGCTTTCGCGCACGGGGCAAGGTGCGAGGATGGGAAATTCACCCCCTTGCACTGACTCAAAGGGATGTGTTCGGCACCATCATGTGCCGCGAGTCCCACACACCTCTGGACCCCACCCAGGGCCGGTGAAGGCGCGTAAATGCGCTTCTCCGCGTCAACAAAAGAAAAAGGAAAGCTGTATGCTATATACAGCTTTCTACATACATTTCTACATATTACAGGACCGGAGCCACGCGGGTGAATTCGGGAGGTGATTCAGGTGATCCTCGTAGCTATGAGATCGTAGTTATACCTCTTGTACGAGGTATAACTACGATCTCGCGGTAATGCGATAAAAACTAAAACTTTAATCTTCTCCCGGAAAAGTTTAAAAAACAAATTTTCTTATCGCAACGTCGAAACCGTATACATCAAGAAGAAGTAATACCTAAATGATCGTTATATAGAATATAACGATCATTTAGGTATTACTTCTTTTTAGGATAAATGCTCAGCTTGTTTGGAGAAATAATGGCTAAAATAAATGCACCCCCACAACATACCCATTCATGTCGGTCGTCCTACAACTGGCCATCACCACCGTCGACATCTTAACCACTCTTATTCCATCGAGATAAGGTAGGTTTAGCAGTATTACATTTTTGTAATTTTCTACACCTGCCACTGGATACGTCAACAAATAAATCGGCTTCGAGAAAGGTAAGGTACTAAATTATTGTTGGGATGTGATTTATATTTGGGCAATGTTAAAAGCATATAGGTACAAGCCCTCGCGTGGGTTTCATTACCCGACCGCTGA
This sequence comes from Eumaeus atala, assembly GCA_017140195.1. Classification (NCBI taxonomy): domain Eukaryota; kingdom Metazoa; phylum Arthropoda; class Insecta; order Lepidoptera; family Lycaenidae; genus Eumaeus; species Eumaeus atala. The sequence goes on from JAFELO010000688.1 coordinate 393,391, forward strand.
CCCACATGGTAGAGGCTAAATTGATTATATGAGAAATAACATTATCATCGTCGGAAAGTCGCACTATAGCACCGTCCTCAATGACTCACGAGCCCTCAAAAGTTCAAATATGTTGTGTCAACTGGTACATCTAAATGAATGCACAGTTTTGTATAAGTAGTTTAAATTAGTGCCTATATGATATATATTACGAGAGAAAATTATGGAAAAAATATAATTCATTTGACACATTGACATATATGAGGTTCGCCTATCAATCGAACAATCACCACCCACTGCATGAACGCCAAGATGACCGATCTCCTGATACTTGCATCCATCCCGGACCGGCTGCTCTCGTAGAAGTTAAATGGGAAGACGATCTCCGTGCATGTATAGGAGTATTTGTCAAGAGGCAGTTCAGCAGGCAATGTAGCGATGTCCAGAGTCCTTCTCTCAGGTCTTCTGTTCAGGTAATCGATTTGTGTATACCCGCGTAATTGAGTACCGGGGCCGTATAGATCCTGGGTTGGGTACCCGGGATCTATACGGTCTGGCAACGTGATACGTACCTTGATTAAAGAATTCATCATAAATCTCGGTAAATAATAATTATTATTTATCCTGAAAGAAACCTTCATTATTCGCTTCTATGGTGTGTCGGTGCGGGTGTCACCTGGTAAAGCCCTTAGCCGCGTGGGGTCCTGGGTTCCATCCCCAGGTCGGGCAACTGTTATTAAATGTTTCTCAGATTATTCCGAGCACGCATTACTTGTCCGGGATTGGAATGTGCCCGAAGTGGCCATAGGCTTGCCATCTATGACATCATGGGCTTCAGTACCTTTCTTTTCCTTTTATTTTTGACGCGGGGAAAGGCATTTACACCGGCCCTGGGTGGGTTTCAGGCATGTGTGGGACTCGCGGCACACAATAGTGCCGAATACCCACAAAAACCCCGGAACAGCAATCATCAGGGCACCTCGACGGCTAGTCAGCCCCCTAAGAGACCAACTCCACCTCCACAGATGGGGTTGCCCGGCACTACCACACAGCCCCACCGACTTTGGGACAGTGTAATGGGGTGAGGTCCCCATCCTCGCCGCTTGCCCTGTGCGCAAAAGTGCCACCTCCTGTTGCTCTTAGGTCCCCTGTACTTATAAGAGGGGTACCAAGAGCGATTCCCCCTCCTCATCTTTAAGCCCCCTCTTCTTAAAAGAGGTGTGCAAAAATCCCCCTCGGTTCAATTGGCTTCGCCCGGGTTCACCCCAGGCTACTAAGCCCCACCGCCACGGCAAGGCTTGAACCACGATGAAAATGATGAAAATGAAAATGATGAAAACGATGAAAAAAATACCGGGAAAAGCGAGTACATGGTTTTTAAGGGAAAGAAACGCATGACAGGAAATGTGCCAAATGTGACATTGAATGGAGTGCCTCTTGCTAAGATGTCATCCTTCAAGTGCCTTGGACATATTGTGACTGAGTACTTGAGGGATGATAGTGATGTGGAGAGAGATATAAGAGCGTTGGCATTCAACATGTTGGCCTGCAGATTTGCAAGGTCGGAGTTAGAGTAACTCTGTTAAAAGTTTACTGTTAAAATATGCACACTTGTAATCTTTAGGTCAATTCAACGCGGCGTGGCTATGAGGCACCCCGGGTATAATATAATAATGCCTTCAGGGTGATGTTGGAGCTCCCACGATCCTGTAGTGCATCAGAAATGTTCGCGCAAGCCCACAAAGTTGGCTTCCTTGCTGTTATCCGGAAGCATATGGCGTCGCTTATGCACATGATTCGTGGGAGTACCAACACTATTCTGAGGTTCATTAGTGAAAGGCCTGAATGCCCAAAATTGCATGCAATTGGCATGCAATGAGTGATCCCGCGGCATCTCTGGCCATGATCATAAGTTAGCTTTTATAAATATGCTCATCTCTGCCACTGTGAGAAAGCACTCTCATAGTGGCAGAGATGCACCCCAATATGACCCTTTTCGACCCCAAATTTAGTCTCGTCACCAGACGAGCAGTCGTAGTAATCCGACACCTCTGTTCGAGTTTGAAAATAAAGCTTATTGTTCCTGAACATACAAGAATATAATAAAACAACTTTAACGGATTTTGTCGCGGTTTATTAAGTACTTTACTGTCCCGAAGATTCACAAGCTTTTCAGTCCACTTAACGAACCACGATAAATCTCTGAAAGTAGTTTTATTATAATGTGTAAACATTCGTCCAATAAATCATTATGCATGAATATTATTACTGAGTCCTTCTAACCGGTCACAAATTCAAGTAAGAAACGTGTAATAACGTAGCCTGTAGCAGCTAGCATCAAGAAAATTTAATTTTAACTTAAGAGAAATATCTAAATCGAATTCTTATTTCAGACTCAGCTGAGCTTTTAGATTTTAACTTATAAATCAGGTTATTTGTGTAGTGTCAATAAAGTAGTTCCACTTTCTAATGTAATTGAAGTTCGTATGGGATATACGGAAAGGAACAGGAAACTGAAGTCTCCACACAAAGAGGTTCCACTCAGCTGCCGCCGCACGCGAGTTACCGCCGAACTCACTAACATCACTTAGCACGCAAGAGACACAAATTTAACTTGCCCCTTTGTTATTTCCTTCACAACCAAACTATTATTTATATTTATAGGTTACTGAAAAATGTACATATGCAATATGTACTGTAACTACTTAGTTTAATACGTACTTTCCACCTTCTTCAACCTAAAATCTTAAATTATTCCTTATTTTCAAAAATAAAGATTTTTTTCGTGTGAAAATATTGGCCTTAAATTAAAAAAAAGTATAGTTTAAGCAAATTCTCCACTAATTTTATAATTTAATTTCATAGTATCCTAAAACTAGTACAAAGTACATTGTGTACGTCGCGGCGGTCGTTGATACAGTTTGATCAGTTTCCTGGAGGGGTCGGGAATGTAACTAGGGGAGGCGCGCTTGAGCAGACTCTAGGGATTGTAGGCAGAAATAATTGTGAGCTTGATTTGGTGGGGATAAATCCATATTGAATTTCGAACCATATTTGTGGTACGAAATGAAATCATAGTGAAGTTACGTTTTGTTTGTAGAGCCATGTTGCATTCCAAGATTGGGCTAGCAGGGGGAAAGTACCTCTCGCTAACATGATACCTAAATAAAGTGACAAATATACTGTTACATCTAGCTCACGCTCAGTGGTGGGGTGGAGGTAAGGGTTACATATCGGAATAACAACGATGCTAATGTCTATAATGGTTGTCTGTAGTTAACAAAAGCATTACGGCCACGACACAACGAAAATATTTATAATATTATTATTAATTTTATAAATATAAGAAATGTTACAGATATAATATTATATACGTACCCACGCCCTGTGCGGGATTTAAACCCGCAACCGTTGGTGTATCATGCTGAATAAACCGTCCAGTCCATCTATTTGTTTCTTTGTGAGTTGTAGATTGATTGTCTCTGGCAGGAGATCGGCGGTCCAGTAATAGACAGATTTATTATAAGTAAAAAAATAGTTTTGACCAAAAAGCTAATTTCTTGTTTGTTTGTAGTAGTTCAAACACTCCGCTCTTTACAACGACGTATCATAATTACAAGATCCTAACTCACACATGTGTATATGTGTATATGACGATATTTTGAAGATCGCGATCGAAAGTTTTGTTAATTTATTCCAGAAGTTTATTGCAACAAACGACATATGTGACGAGTTTTGCAGATGTGTATAGTGATATATTAATATAACAGTATCTGTGGACTTATCACACCTATACGCTAGCGTAGTCCTGTGCTAAGTACCGTAAGGACTTGTGTTACAGGCGACATAATTATATTTCATATTATTATAAGTTTAAAAAATTCTTTTTGTCTAAGATTTTTATTATAGACATACATATAATACATATATATACATCCACGACTTTGGCGTGATTCGAACCAGCGACCTCTGGTGTAACACGCGGACTAACCGCCATGTTACCAGCTGAGTCAGTCTGTCGTCAAATTTTGTATGTATATAATATTGTGGCTAATAAGAGAATGGAGTTACTTTAAGTCGTATTTCGTTTGAAGGCGACCTCATTAAGCTGGACCCTTGTTATAAAAGACTGGAGGGGAAGGAGGATTCAAAGCATAAAAATAATGTTTTTGTATGATCCCAGATCACAATCTACATATTTCGGACAAATCCGTCCAGTAGTTACGCATTATAACAGAAAAACAAGCACCAATGACGACATGTCCAGCGAATATCTGACAAGTGCGCACGCTACAGAGCCGATTGTGGTCGAGTGTAATAATACATGACAGTCACTCCCGTTAGAGGCTGGAGGTAGCAGAAGTCGGAATTACCATTGATCTAATCTCCTTGAGAAACCCAGTATATGACGTCTCCAATTTTCTGTACTGGCATTCTATGAAACTATGCAAGCCCTTTTGGTGCACGCGCCTTAGCCCTGCTCTCTCACACACAGTTACCTTATTATTTGCTATTACAAACTGAATATATAATTTAAAAGTACAGAAAAATATAACTACATCAAGTT
>JAFELO010000688.1:398478-411319 GCA_017140195.1 Eumaeus atala
ATTCATGTTACACCAGTTCTCACTTTCATCAGGTTATTGCTTGAAGTCCTATGTTTTGTATCATTATAAATATTTTGCTTATTTACGTGAGTATTACTTATGATATAATACCAATTTCGCTAACTTTATCACATTACACATAACTGGGTCGTTTTTGCAACGTATGGGAAAGTTTGGAAGTCTTTTTATAGTATAAAGTAATTAGATACTTTCATACTTTCCAGAAGTTTTGCCCGCCTTTCCTCCTCACAACCTGCACGAAATGTGACGAATGACTATCACTTCGTGACAGCGTTCTGTGTTGAGAGCACAAGAAATATTTTAATTTGATTAAATAATAATATGTTTATTTCTTCCTTTGTCTGATAAATATAAATTACAACTGAAAGTTGTTTGTACTGTGTGACAGTTAACTTTGAAATGCATAAAGCTTTTCTTGTTTGATTGTTCTTGTTTAAAAATAAAACTATAAGAGCTATATGTATATACAAGTGATTAGATCCTCTTAGGTCTGTCTGCTATATAATTATAAATAATATCCGTATCCAGGAACCTTTTATTCGAGACTAAGTAAATCCAAAAATTGATGTGAAACTAAAGTGAAATTTTCACTCGACGAGGTACAGTTGCGCGGATGCAGTCACTATATAATTTGTTTTGTCAAACACAAAATCCGGCGGTGTTAACAAAGGCAATGCGTTGATTGCTCACCTTTGTCCGAAAATCGCATTGTGGAATAAAATGAGATTCAAATTGTGAATCCTGCTGTGTCATCACCAATTAACGTCAACGATTTAAGATGTGTATTTTTACATTTTTTTATATTATGGGAAGGCAAACGAGCAATCGGAGCATTTTGGTCGTATAAACCATACGTAGCCATAGACATAGATAATCAACTCGCTGGTTTCCATATTGCACCGGTTGGATTTGTATTTTTTTTTCTAACCTAATCTATACCTAAAAAAACCTTTTTTGTTATAGTTCATATTAATTTAGTTTTAACGTTCCCTTTCTCACTACTTTATCTTTTGGTTGTTATGGTTGTAAGTATGATTCAGGTTTATGTAAATCTTATCGAAATTAAATTACTCTAATGAGGTTTTTCTAGTCTCTTTTATTCTTCTAAATACCAATAAAAGAAATAAAAACATTTGACGAAATTATTTTTAAGCTGAAAACTTATTTGACAGCGATAGGGCACAGAAAAATATTTCGTCTTCACGTCAGAAACGTGCTATGGTAAGAGCCATTGCTCTTACTTAATGATACAAATTAGCGTAGTTCCCCTACTCTTCACTAAGCGGCTACGCGACGAACATCAATTCGTAGCATCAGCGCGGTGCTACAAATGTTTATTGCGTCACAAGTGAAAGATTTAAGAAAAAGAAAACAACGGTCACATAGCTCCAGGAGGTTGAACGCTTATAACAACAAAAAGGACAACAGCACATAATCACACCAGTACCCTAACGTGGTAGGCTGGGTGGACGGAGCGCCACACGTTCTTGCGCGCCTTGCCTCCTCCACTTTCATAGCTCTCTCTATACAAATACGCTAGTTGCGAAGACTCTTATAAGTTTTATATACTGTTTCTGTCTCATACTGGCCTCAAATAGAAGTATTTGTGTCGAAAAACCACATTTAAAATACGTTTTCTGTAAGCAACACTATTATACAATCAGCCAATAGTATGATAAAATCACCGGCATACAAATAATCCAACGACTATAAATGCGGCTATGAAAGAAAATGTAGTTCAACATATAAAATATTATATATCCATAAAAAGCCAATATACGCGCAAAAAATCAACTGTCAACGTTAAAAGTACAAATTCAGAGACACACTTGCAATAAAACAAGATTCATCGTATTATCTTTCCTCACCAAGACCTCGCCGAAAGAACTATAGCAGTATCTAAACGTGATTTTTCTTACCAAGAAGAAGAGCCTGTTGCCTTTGTATGTTAAATGATCCACAAGAACGCCGGCGTGTTACTGCACGATAATCCTAAGTGTTGCGAGTTTAATTTTAATCATAAAATGTGTGTCCTTTATAATGTAATAATAAGAGCTCATAAAATGTGTTTCCTTTATAATGTTTGTGTTTATTGTTTATTTTCACACATTGTATCTGTATAATGATCACTTATGGTTGTCTTAGCGGCTACCATAGGAATATTTGGTAATTCATGGCAGATCCTTGAAGTATGTCCGTCCCTCGAAAAGCCTAAAGGGGACTAAGTTCTTAAGAAGGAAGCTTCCCATTGATATACACAGCGTGTTCGAGACGCGGTCGTGTCTCCAACACGCTATACGTCCGAGTGAGTAGCTAAAAAAAATTAAGTCAGGTACTTCAGTTATTTATTTACTCAAGGTTTGTTACCCACCTACTAATGGACGCAGTTGATGTGATTTATTATAACATATTTTATATAAAAGAATCGTTTATGATTTAAATCTATACCAACACATCAACGTGTTGTGTCGCTCCATTACGCGATGAAGACACATCAGTACGAATGTTAAACAACAAAAAACTCACATTTAAACCCTTCAATTTTAATACGAGACGCTCCGAAGTATTTCGTATCATCAACGTCATGTATGTGAATTTCATACGAAATTGAGAAGAAATTTATACGAATCATACATACCTTTACACTCACTTTGTATTCCCTATGAATCGGACTACCTTACCAGAGTTGTGTGCAAAGAATTTTTAATTTTACTCCATTGACATAAAACGTATGCAAACCGCACAAAGTTCTACATATATAAGATATATATATGTAGAATATGTAGAATAGTAAATATATAAGATACTACTATAACTTTGTCACAGTTTAAATGACTCCAAGGACCGCAACTTCTAATGGAATCGTTTGCACGACTAATAAAATTAATTTAGTGTGAAATTTAGAGTTCTTTTATGTTTACAGCACTGACGTGGCTAATGTTTTACCACCAGAGATCTCTATTAACATCAAACTGATAAAGGCTTAGCTTTCATGTGATATCCAAACCGACTAGGTATATACTTAAATTTAGAATCATTTGTTTTGTAAGTATGTTGCATGAGGTATTATGCCTTGTGATACTGATTGTTTGGAAAGTATATTGAGTGTAGAAACCGGAGGATTATAAATCTGCGTATTCCTTGATTGATTGTAACGGCGTCTAAACATTTTTACCTGCATATACTTAGCCTGATTGGTCCTTTATCGTATAGGACTTACCTACTGTCACATCAGAATAGGATAATGATGGAATATGGAGCGGACTTATGTCTGCTCACACAATTGTGCACCGGCTCAGTTAGCTAGTCCTTATAGAGGTGGCCACCGTTGTCGCAGGCCGGCTACGAGAAAATTATTATTAAAATATTTATGCCTGAGATCGGTCATTTTCGTGAGATATGATAACACAATAATAATTATATCTTTGTATTTATCACACAACGCTAGTCGAGCCCTGTACCATGAGTACGTTACAGCGTTGTGTTACAGCCGCTAAACAATGAATATATATTTAATAGTTTTTTTTTTTTGTAGTTGTATATGTTTAAGAGTGTTATTATGGAAATACACATAACGGATAGACCAACACCCACGTCCTGAGTGGGTTTCGAACCGGCGACGTCCGGCGCGACATGTACGCCAGCTGTTAACACTGCGCCAGCCGGTATTGAAATATGATAATTATTTTATTATACATATTAAATTAAATCTGTCGGTTTAAACTGAATCAAAATCAAGTGCAAACAAATATACGAGTGTAGTTGATCTAAAATAATATGAAAAAAAAAACCATATTGCGGGTACGTATGCTCCTGACAACGTTTACCTGTTAGTAAATGTGTTCACCTCGGCAGCACGTGGCAGGGGCGGGTTAACATTACGTCCTCCGCGCCGGTCAACTCATATAAAATTAGATAATTTGGCCGTGTCTACGTTAGTGAAACTTTTTAATTAACTGCTGATGCAGACTGAAAACTACGTGTCCTATCTTACGAATCAAGTAAAAAGAGAAATAAAACGATATAATTGGCGGGCTGCCTTGGCGGGGCAAAGAAGTACCCCCAGATTATCAAATAATAATCACCACAGGGATCTTCATATAACTTAAATAATCTTACTATATTATATAGTAAAAAACAACAAGAACACCACTTCACGCCAGCTCCCTAATCGTGTAGGCAGAACGAAGGGAATGCCGTACAGACACGCCGGCTGCGAAGACCCATCACCACTTTCGGACAATACCTGATCAGTCTGATCATGATACGTCTGGCTTGGTCTCCATCGGTACCTACATCCTTCCACGTTCGCATTGTAGGTCTGTTTTGTTTACCTTTCACCTGCCAATTCTTTCTACTAGTCCGAACCAACGGATCATGCCCTTTCTCATTTCTAAGTATACAGTAGTAATAATAAATCATATTTCCTTTCTAATGTATATGGTAAGCACTAAATAATGATGTCTAGGTGTTGCGCGAATGTTACTCATTAGAATATGTAAGTAAGAATATAATTGTTCTGGACCTAGTCTCTATTCTGTGACTGTATTTGACATTGTATATGATATTATGACATATTATGTTAGTTCATGTCCATATGAAAGGCTGAAGGACGACAGTCCGACTTAAGTCGCAGTAAAACTGTAAATTTTTCGAAAAATTACAATACTAGTGAAGTAGGTGGAGCGCTTGCTTCACCGTAAATCAAAACTCTGGAAATGGAGACAAGTTATGCTGAGTCGTTCTGTATGTGTGTTATCGTGCAGTTAACATTGTAGGCACTTGACTGCAGGTGTGATGGTAAGCATGTAGTTCTGTTGCAGGTCAAGAAATGTTAAGTAATCTCAAACTCATATTAATTGTTTGGTGTTTAAAGGAAAAATGAGAGAATTGTGGAAGTGAGACTGCGCTTACATCCGCGTATATATTCATGCACTAAAACTGCGCCGTTGACCAGTCCTAGAGATTTAAGCCTAGGATAAAATCTATAAAAAAATAAATTATATAGGTAGACCATACGTAACTAATTTGCATATCTAGACTTATAATAAAAGAAGGTCGCCAAAGCAGTCTGTCTGTTATCATGATCAATTTTCTCACAATCTGCTGCAAAGATTTTCAAATGGTTTTCACCAATGGATAAATCAATTTGCAAGGAAGGTTTCTGTAGGAAACATTATTCACGGGCGAATCGTTAGTATGTAACAAACGTCAGAGATTAAGCACAAGATATAGTTTATTTTAGAAAAGTATATTATTATTGTTAGGCAACATCTAACTAACTCCGAATTCGCGCAGGTGAGAACAAAATTCATTATTCAAATAGATCTTTTGTACGATATTTGTGACCCTAAAACCCGACTCTATACGCAGGCCCACATAATCCTACTGTAAGTGATAGCTAACCGGACTTCTCCAATTCCCTTTCTGTAATCCTGTTGTGTTCTCAACTTTCCCTCGTTGCCGCATAAGACGTTACACGATGGTATAGTCGAGTTATGTCTGTGTGTGTGTGTATCCGGGCATGGTTCAGTGCTTACACTAAATCATTACTTATAAAACACATAACTTCTTACCGAATAGAAAGACAGACAACCATCGCCACAAATTATAAACAAGACGAGATAAGAAGCGAAGTTCACAATTCAATAACTAAGACTGGTCAATCGCTCTGCCCCGTTGCTTGTCCCCTACAACTTGCGAGATCACGCAACATACCACTGCAAAGCTACAAGATTGCTTAGGTGTAAACACTCCTTCAAGCACCACATAACTCACCGGACATTGTTTCAACAAATAAATTAGGTTAACTATATTTCCCCACCATGGTTCAAGCCTTGTCGTGGCGGTGGGGCTCAGTAGCCTGGGGCTATCCGAGACACCTTGGGCGAAGCCAATTGAACCGAGGAGGTGGCGGCTCTTAGTACCCCCCTTATAAGAAGAGGGGACGTAAAAGCAACAAGAGGTGTTGCTTTTGCACACGGGGCAAGGGGATGGGAACCTCACCCTATTGCACTGTCCCAAAGTCGGTGGGGTTGTCCTGTGGTGCGGGACAACCCCATCTGTGGAGGTGGCGTCGGTCTCTTCGGGGGCTGACTTGCCGTCGAGGTGCCCTGATGATTTGTTGTTCCGGGGCACCTCATCAAAGACGGCACTGGTGGCACTCGCGGTGGTTTTTGTGGGTCACCATATGGTCACCCCTTACGATTTCGGTGAAATTCTAACCTAACTATATAATCATGACAGTACAGCTTAATATGTGAAACCTTGAATTTGGTATCACTCTTAGTTAGCTGTCATACATCTAAGTACACAAAATATAGAAGACATCGCAAATTCAATAATCAGTTTAATTCCCAAATAGAACATTTATTTTAATTGGCTTCAAAACAGTACCAGGATAGCGTGTAAAATCACTTAAAATATTTGTAGATCATTAATTATAACGAAGTTGAGGGACGGTACATAATTGATTGAACTAAAATAGCACCATTGTTCTTTTTAACAGAAATCGGTATTAGCTACTAGTCTAACACATATAATGATTTGGATAAAGGTGAATGGAATTTGTCTGGAGAGGACAAAAGCCTAAACCATCTTACAGGGCAGAGACAAAAAAGGGGGTAAAAGAAACAGAAAACAAAACCGCGTGACAGTGCAGCAGTTGTAATAACACTGCCCGGCGGAGTAGAGAGGGGCGTTTCGTACGCTGTGGTTTTAGCTAAAGCAGATTTGGCGGCACTCAAAACACCGGCGGTACGTCGCAGACTGATGGTGACTGGAGCCTGCATACTGAAAATACCCGGTACGGACGATAACGCGAGAATAGACGTACTTGTCACAAAAGTAAAGGAGTCTCTCAGGGACTATGTCGAAATATCCCATCCTCAAGAGCGTGCCTCCTCCGCATTAGTGGAATGAATGACTCCGCTTCGCCTGAAGAAATTTTAAATGCTGTCACTTGGGTAGTCGCTTGTCCAGTCGAATTGATTAGTGGGAGAAATCCGCAAAGGTGGACGGGGCCGTGGTTTTGTATGAGTTAAATGCCGCAAATAAACTGGCTAGCGCTGTTAAAGTGTCTGACGGTTGAACGGTAATCACTGTGAGGCTGCTGGTGTGAGCGGCAGATGAGGGCTTTCGTTGTCAGGAGATTGGCAACATGCGCGTCCTTTACAAGCGGACCCCAGTGGACATAAAGTTCGATGCGGTTCATTCCGGCTCTTTATCCGGATAGAAACAAAGCCACGCCAATGTTCCAACGCTTCTTATGAGTTAATTTCGTCCGGAGTATCTAAAGCCGTTGCTGGCCTCGTCTGACTTCTTCCCAACTTGAGCGGGCCAAGTCTTGGGTGTCGCCGGCTATTTCCCGGTGTGATCCACTCAATGGCCGTGTAGGGGGCACCAGCATGGGCGGAAGTTACACCCTCCTACTGGCGTGATATACTAGGCAGTCTCCAGCGAACTATTGTAGTACGGGCGGTTCGCGGCTACGGGACGATCTCCAGGGTCTAGACCAAGTCTATTGACAGCGTGACAGATACGACGGAACGAGAAGCGAAATCCGTCTCCGGAGGCATTGCGGAGCAAGAAGAGGACCGTTCGGGAAATCTCCATGCGGACGAAAGACTGGAGACACCGTATGTTACCATAGGGCTGATTACGGCAATCCGTCCCATTCTTAGGAACGGGATAAAGCGCCCTGGACAAGCGGTCTCATTTCATCTCACACAGAATTTAACGGAGCAGGGCTGTTTTGGTCGTTTTCCGTGTGAGTTACTTCGGATCGAGTCAATGCCGTGGTAAGACCCGAGACACGGCTCACTAACATTAGTCGATTGTCCTACCAGGGCCCATGAACAGGTGATTGTCGTTACTATGATAAGAGCAGACCTCTTGCTGCCACCGTTCATTTGTGGTGTACTGCGTAGCGAAGAAGCTTGGAACGCTCGGAGCAGCGAGAGGCGAAGCGGCTGAGCGAAGCAAAGGAGCTACTAAAGATAGCTGAAAGGCAGCTCGAAGCGGTCGTCACCTGCTCAAGAAGACTCGAGATATCGGCGAGCTGTGTGTCCAAGCATACATCGTAGTTTAGGGAATAAACCACCCGCGTTGAACCCCCAAAGGCACCCACTCGCCCTCGTGGAGTCGTGGCCGTATGCCACCGCTTCCCCATGACTCCTTCATTGGTGTACGAGTGGTAATACCGTTGACGCTTAGTGGGTATGGGAACCACTTTTACGACTCTCGAGTCCCACATACCGCCCAGGATCTTCTCAACACGGAAGCACGCCTAAATACATTGCCCAGTGAAAAAAAAGAATTTTACATTACGATACAAAGCAAGCACAAAATATAAAATGTTGGTATGTATCCACGGAGAAACGAATAGATAAATTATTTATGAGTTATCCGCGGAGTCTCTGTGAGGTTGAAAACAGTTTGTGAGTGACAGGTGGCTAATACGCGGGTTCCCTACGCCATTTACAATCGCATCAGGCATATTCTGAGTACTTTACAAAACAAAACCTCTAATTAGAATTTTACAATTAATGGTCTCTTTGATCCTGCAAACGTTATCAATGGCTTCACGCTTGCTCTGTAATTATGAAACTATTTGCTACACATACTCCGATGGTTAGACCATGTTTATTTTGCTTTGTATTTTTTATTTACATATTACTGTAAGTATATAGTTATGTTAGCCTCAACGATCCCTACTCAAAAAAAAAAAATCTCTAAAAATTAAAAACGCGGAAATTCCTACTATATATAATGAAGTACATTTTAAAATTATACTGCCATCACATTCTGAATTACGAGTTACCTTAACAATAACACAACATTCAGGCGATGCTATTTTATAATATTAAGAATTATGTGAGGGTGTGCGAATGCCCAATGCGATAGTTACTTGCGTCAATGGCCATGATAAAACAGTACAAAATACATTAAACGAAAATTAACTTTAGTAGTTAAGAAATATGAATATAAGTTCTGAATGCAAGGTTAAGGTTATGAAAGAAATTAGGTATAAATAAATTATTAGAACAAATCTTGAATAAATTAAGGTTAGAACACATAAACGAAGAGGAAAGAAACTGTATCTACAAATTATGTAGAGAATATAAAGACATATTCTACTGTGAGAAATTACCTTTATCATTCACTAACGAGGTTAAACATTGTATCCGAACCAATAATTGAGATGTTATCTTTATCAAACCATATCGACAGGCTGGGCCCTGTCTGAATCATTCTCCCCTTGGAGTGCTCCTGTACGTCTAGTCCCAAAAAATGCATCAGGAGAGTCGAAATATAGAATGGTAATAGATTACCGGCGCCTTAATGAAATCACAACAGACGACGAATATCCATTATCACACATTACTGACCATGTTGATAAGTTAGTTAAAGGCATTTATTTCACAACTTTAGCAAATGGCAGTCATCAATTAGAAATAGATGAATCAGATCGTCAAAAGGGCGCTTTTAGTACACGATCAGGCTATTTTGAACTTCTAAGAATGCCGTTCGGCATAAAAACCTCCCGGCGACATTTCAGAGATCTATGGATAATGTTTTAAGAAGTCTACATATTTTGCGAGCTTAAACGAGCATTTTAATAGCCTAAAGATGGTTTTTGATGTGTTACGTAAAACAAACTTAAAGTACAATTAGATAAATCAGAATACTTTATCTTCTTTGAAGAAAAACAGCATAGGCTATCCTATGCTGTTTTTACTTTGCGAATGCAATTATTTCTCTATTAAGAAAGGACACGATTATCATACTGGTATGTGAAGAGACAGTAATTTATATTGAAGACGATAAAGAACAAAGAGCTATAATTTTAAAGTATCACGAAGGAAAAATATGGCATCCTGGCATCAAGGAAACAATGGCTAGAGTTAGATGAGTTTATTATTTGGGTCTACAAGACACAATATCGGCAATATGATATATTCTTGTGAACTGCGTAAGAAAATGAAGTACGATAGGAAGCCATTAAAACCATTATTACAACTTACACAGACCCAAAATGCATCCTTTCAAGAAATATTTTTGATCTACTTAGCATAGAGGGTGGATATTACTTAACATTGGTAGATGACTTCAGTAAATTGGATCAATAAATTAGTATTGAACCCCTAAGTTGGTTCGAGCATTAAAAAAGTATTTTTCGTCTTACGGTATTGCCAAAAAGATTTCATGCGATTCAGGTAGAGAATTTAAGAATATACTTATGCGGGAATTGACAGATATGTACTAACAAAAATTTACGGATGCTGTTTCTGTTATGACGTACTCCATAATGTTGTACAATAATATCATTCACAGCGTAACAGGACTTACACCATTTGAAGTAGTATTTGGTCATACCGTCCAATAACATTTTTAACGTCAACTTCGAAAAATTTTACATGCTATATGGTATTGTGATTAACGAGGAGAGAGGAGGAGGAGATTTTGCTAAAGCCGTTAATACGCGTCAAAGTAAAGATAAGCCTTTATACCGAAAGGTCCAAGTGACCGGACCTTTAAAACGAAATACTTTGCCCATTCAAGTAGGTAATAAAAAGTAAAGTCCCCATTAAAAATATAAGACGCACTCCACAGGTGGTGCGTGATAATCGTGCTAGTGGTGAAGGAATACCAGGCTCCTAAACTCCAAAAAAATTGAAGGTAACCCTGGGTTTATTGCCTTTAAGAAATGGATCCTGTTATAGACAGGAAAATAAATGGGTCACTATTATGATATTAGATTTTATAAGAATTTTGAAATAAAGAAATTGGAGATCTAGAATCTAATATAAATAGCTAATATTTTATTAAAGTAATTAATATTAGTAAACCGTACCATAATGAATTTAGTAATATAAAAGCCCAAGTTGATTATATTAAAGATTCTACAACAGAAAAATTTAAGCAGATCATTCCTTCTCAACGATTCCCTCTTTTAAAACGAGGATTATTAAATCCCCTTGTCTCCGTTATGAAATCGATAACCAGTAATATAGATAATGAGAACGTACTTCGATACGATAACCTAATTAAAATTTATATAATAAACAAAATCATTTGCGAAATGAGCGTTTGAGGCGCATAGAATTAATGGTCAGAGACATTAACACCAAAGAATATAATTATATTTACTCCACTTATGTATTAAGCTATTTATGTTCACTACATTTGTTACTAGCTTTCGTACGATTTATATAACACTAAGCAAAATAGAAACTGCTCTTGCACTTAGCAAAATGTCTGTACTACACCAATGTATTATCAACTCTACAGAATTACATTTATCTTTTATTCAAAATTTTAATAATCTCGTTAAAACAGAAAAAACATTATCAGTAAGATCACATATGAAAGAAAACCAGATCACGCTTATAATAGAGGTTCCTCTCATCGATAACAATACTTAAGATTTTTATAAAGTTTATTCCTTACCTGTCTTTGATCAGCAAAAAAATAACACTTATATTATCTTTCCACTTATATCGTGCCAAACAAACTCCGACGGCGACAAGTATCTATGTACCGACAGAGAAGTCCTGCCATACATGATACCTACGTCCACGGAATAGCTGATGGACTACCAGACAGATACCGCACTTTGCACGCCTCGAGCTGTTCATATAAAAGATGTTAAAGCACAGCGGGTTTCGTCATCCGTTTGGATAATATACTCTCATTCCAACACAATAATGACGGACAAATGTGGAGGCGAAATAAATGAAACCCCGATAAAAGGAAAACACATTTTAAAAACCGATCCTGGTTGTGAAATTACCTTGGGTACCATACGTCTACATGACTTAAATGGTTCTTTTGGAGAAATGCCCTATATAGATAATGCCTGGAATAAAATTGTATAGTGTAAGAGTGAGGAGCGCAGATATTGAACCAATTGATATTAAAGGAATAAACTTGGATGGTATAAAACATCTTTTAACAATCGTGAAAATGCAGTAAATAAGTAACACTGAGAGTGTAAAAGTGAATATAATAAAAGTCAATAGTGTCGGTGTCGCAACGGTCATTTTATATATAATTTTCAGTATATGTCTTGTTATTATTTTATATGGGTTTAGAAATAAAATTAGATTAGTGTCTAATAATCGCAATCCTCAGAAAATAAAATTTCTGGTTCCGGACTTAAGGGGGCGGGGAGTTATGTCAGCCTCACCGATCCCTACTATAAGCGTTAATGCTTAGACAGCATATTTTATGTACACAAGCGTATGTGAACCGGGAACATCTTGACTTGATGAACGGATTTACATTTAACATGATGGCCATTATGCTAGAGCATCCAAATCTGTTCAGTTGTCTCGATAATGTAAGTTGTAACAATTTAGAATACAAAGCTTTTAAATTGTCTAATTAAGTTTAAATTTAAATAAATATTATAATTTTTAGAAAGTTATGTCTCGCTTCCGGAATTTTGACTATATTAATTCATGCTGATATTAATTCCATCTTTGAATTAAATCAAGGCTGAATCATGTATATATAGTACCTGATTAAAATTTAAATCAGGTATTGTATATAGTTAGGTATCAATCTATATAGGTTAATAATTATATAATCAAACAGTAAAGGCAAGTAGTAGATACAAAATATGAAAAAGTGTTTGTATGTTTGTTTGCACAGGACTCCGAAAGTACTCTGAAGTAATGGACGAATTTTAATTAAAAAAAATTGTGTAGCTCATGAGCCTGGGCAACACAGGTTGTAATTTATGTAAAAATAATGAAGCGATTGGCAATGTAGCGTCATACCATAATTGAATTTGAGAAATATAAGGTATCCAGGG
>JAFELO010000688.1:411581-470066 GCA_017140195.1 Eumaeus atala
TAAACATCCAGCATTTGTCAGGGTACAATCCTGAAAATGCGAAGTCAGGTAGATTTATGGGATTTGGTTGGCGCTTTTTATAAAATGCAATACATATAGTCTTAATAGGATTTAACGATAGAAAATTATCGAAAAGCCATTTCGATACCGTGTTAAAACCTCTCAGCGTTAATGCATAAACATCAGTCCAGGAAACGGTATGAAACAACAGGACCGTGTCATCGACAAAAGTTATAATTTTTCCATTGGGTACCTGCAGTAGGCCGAGCTCATTTATATAGATAAGGAATAGCGTGGGACCGAGGACACTACCCTGCTGTACGCCAGAAGAGACTGGATGTAATAATGTAAATAAATGTTTCCATCTAGAACACAAGATGTATCGTTTTATAAAGTGTAATAAGTCCACATATAATACTGATAACGTAAGTGATGTTTTAGAAATGCAGAAAGCCTATGTTCATCACAGACAATGTAGAACTCTAATTCTATAATAATTTTTAAAAGTAGTTCTGAAGCCTATACGATGTAAGGAAATAGTTTCAATTTCAACAATCTAATGTTTTCTCTTTATAGTATTAGTATATATGCCTATGTCATTACCGAGTAGCTTTCTGTTAGTGACATCGGAACATTAATTTCTAATTTTTAGTGTAAACCTACAAAGAAACTTATACGAAAACTTGAGTCGTTTATAGTATCAGTATAGCCTGTAGCGTAAATATACATACAACAAAAATATCGAAGTTTATAACGTCTGTAACTAAACTTCACTTAAATTTGTGTAATTCTATTCGGAGAACATGGTTACTCCATGGTACTAAAAATCATTTTGTATAAAACGATGGAGCTGTCAGCTGTTGCGTGGGACTTGTGCCACGCGGATACTCAGGTCGAAATATAAGATAACGATTTTGGATATTCCGTAAGAGACTGAGCACATGTTCCTGATCGCTGCGTCAATGAGCGAGACGATTTCATTGACATAACATTCAGATAAGGCGAAGTGTGGCGTCGTACGAACATCAAAAACAAATAAAAGAAAAATGGTCTGTGATAACTTCATTATGTTTATGTATCTGTATTATTTGTATAATAATGATATTTCAATGTACTGATTTTTTTTGTGAAAGAGTCGAATACAAGGATTAGTAGGGTTTGCAACGTTTTTTTTTTTGCTTTAGCACACCACATTAATTACCTCTTAGCCACATTAATTACCATTAGCAAATGCTTACAAACAAAATAATTGTAACACCTCTCCAGCTGCTACTTTTCCTAAGCTATGCATTCATTTAGTTATTGCAAGCCGACATACTTAAAATATTTGAAATCTTAGGGATATCTTTCATTTCATAATTCTAATATAAAGGACCGTTAAGCCTATAGTGGAAACGGGAAAGGCTGTACGGTGCTGCAAAGCTACAACTTCATATCATCAATACTGGCGAAAGCAAGGAGCATGACATATCCGGGGCGCCTAAGCTTAGGCGGCCGAAGGCATCCGCGGGGTTTATGTGGGCATTCGGTTCATCCCTGAGCAAGGTATACCCATTTTAAATTTCACTCAGGACTGGTAGCAGTGTGTAAATGCATTTACCCGCGAAACTAGTATCACGGTCCAGTGTAATCCATTCAAGATGAGGGCCCCAACCTAAATAACTTTAACAACCTAAATAATTTAGTAGCATCCTAACAATAATTTGTTTTATTGCTTTTCTCGAGACCGATTTATTTGTTGGCATATCATTTCTCAGGAGTAGAAAATTACAAAAATACAATCCTGGTGAAGTAACTTTATCTCGATGGAGTAAGGCTGGTCATGGCGACGACAGTGGTGGTAGTCAGTTGTGGGACAGTTGACATGAATAGGCATGTAATATGTAGTGGTTGTGCGTTTAGCTTAGCCATTACTCGCGAACGCGCGAATTTGTCAAACAGGACTTTTATCGTTATGATGCTGCTGTAGCACATTACCTTTACCTCTTCCGGGGAAGAATAAAATTCCGGGGAAAATTGGTAGTTTGATTAATATAACAAGGTTCAATATATATTAAAATTAACACATACATTGAGAGTAGTAGGGTTTATATTAACGTTGTAGTACATAACAGGCGTAAATAAGTTATATTTACTATTCCATAGTGCACCATCATTACAGATCCTCGATCGTTCTGCCCAATTCGGTAACAAATCAACATTCGATCAATTGAACGGATTGTACGAACTCGGTATTTTTGTACATGAATCAGTAGGTTTAATGAGTTGTTTCAGGTTTAATGGGCGTTACAAGCGTATAACAGAGTGAGAATCGTAACGGACCTTGTGTGTGATCCAGTGTCTGATCTGATTGCGAGCCCCGAGTCAATCAGTAAGAGGTAGTTCCATGAATTTGGTCCGACACGCACGGGGAGGTACATCTCGCTCCCACGATACCGGCGTAAAGGGACAGCTATGTGAGTAGCCGCTGGCCCATTGGAGAAGATGAGGAAAGGAGGTCAACGATTTTCCATAACTATTATATGGACATTTGTGTGCGTTGGTAGTTATTGAAGGGCACCGACTGCTCATTTGTACCTCTATAATATATAAAAATATGTGTTTCGGATACATGCTATAGATATACAAATATAATCACCTCACGGTGCTTAACTACTGACGTGTGTACTGTGCACATGACGGGTTACCATCAGATACATAATTTCCTTCGTTAAACCAATATAAAAGAAGTGTCAATGATGTATTGCAGCCAGAACAGAGCGGCATCTCTAGTGAGGTCGGTGAAACAATGCCGTCGCAAGGAAACAGCTTTGTTATCGTGTTCCGTGTGGTTTGTAAGTTAACAGTTTGTTGCATGACAGCTATGCAATTTACGTATGCCAGTAGTCATCAGGAGGCTAAAACTGATAAACTGCCGATAAAAGTCTGTGACTAGTCCCTGGGTAGCCCCTTATGCCCTACGCTTATGTAGTTTCCGTTTTTGGGTTTTACATTAAAACGAATAATTTTTACAACAAGACTCTTCATAATCTTTGCAATAACCATGGTCTTAGGTAGACGGTGGACAATCCACGCGTTACAGTAAAAAGAATACAAAGGCTAGTTGGAAGCCACTTCTAGAGTCCGGCCCCCGTTACTCATTGAGATGATTTTAAATGGGTTCTGACTGTGGAAATTATAAATTATTATTATCATTATTTTGTATACCTTTGTAGTGCATCGGTATCCATTCTCATCAATATTTATAAGTGAAGAATGTTAAAAAAATAATAACATATTTCATTAGATAGCGCTACATGTGGTATAGGTAACGGTGTTACGAGTTCGAGGCTTTTTGCCATGTTATGAAATTGCTAATTTGCCTTAATAGGCACTTCTAAAACACGCGGTAACTGCGAGATATTTAGACGGTTTAGTCATATTAGCATGGTATAAAGGCCATTAGAGAGCTTATTGTAGCCAAATACGAACGTTAATCGCTTGATAATAACGACGAGAGTTTCCAATACAGTTTGTCGTCCAATTACGAGGAAATCTCGAGCAGTGCGGATATAATGAGTTGACTCAGGACAAAGCTAGCTGCAGCCGCGCCAGCTCTACGATAGTATCGCTCAGATTTAGATTTAGTATGCGTAGCTATTATTTTCTTACTAATACTTATAAATGCGTGAGTTTGTATGTAAATTATTAATTTATTACATGTCCGATATGTGGGCTATTCCGGGACCCGTGACAGCGCGAGAATCCACTTCTCCCGAAAAATTGTTGTTATGTTAAGTTGTGAACGCCGAAGGCTGATATCGAAGGTATAACACTTGATACTCATCTCAGCGAGATAGGTAATAACATCTCGCCAGCGCCTCGCTCTTGTAGCGGCCGCTGCATAATGAGTAAGCGCGATTATGAGTGGTGTCTTTGGTGCGGTTTTATGTGGGCCGCGTGTTAGAAGCGGTAGCGATTTTGTTATTACCATACTTCGCTAGAGCGAGAGGTGACTTGTAACTGTCGCACTTAAAATACCGGCATCTTTTGTGATAAATTTCATTTCGTAGCTTTTCGTACTTTTACTATCAGACCAGAGAGCCATCTCTCACAACTAACAGGATTATTGACTGAGTTATATAATATGTAGTTTATTTATTAATTTACAATATTAATAAAAAAATGTACATTGTGAATACATGACATACCCAGCCTTAATTTCTTAAATTTTTTTACACACTAATCACATATTTAGCCTTTATTTCACGTATAACGAAAGATTTATCTGTTAACATTTATTAGCTATATAAATATTGATAGGTATTAATCTTCAAAAGATTTAGTTGTTACAATTGATATTAAGATCAATAAAAGGAACTAACAGGGGGTTGAAGAGGCTTTAAGAGGTTTAATTAAACTTTTAGATACATTTATTTGATCCTTGTCTCTCCACATTTACAATTCAGGACACACTTAAAATAGTGCAAGAAAAACAATAGGATTAATACAGTTTTTGTTACTGGTTAGTTAAAGGAATTAGGCGTTAAATATTTACAATTAAGAACAAACTTTTTATATGTGAATTCAATATAGTCTGTAATCAGGGTTAGTATAAAGTGAGGGTATGATGAACTCGGTCGTTGTCCGAGACTCCCGGCTGCAACTTGGATGGTCCTTTATATATAATTATTGTTCCATAACCACTAATTTTCACGGATTTCAAATAAAGCCAGGCATGATATAAACTCTGTTACAATTAAATGCTTTTTTATAAAATATTTAAGTTTCAAAACATAATTGCTACATAGTTATAAAACGTACAGGTCTTAAAAATCCATAAAAGATATTTCTCATTCCTTATCGTTTAGGCCACACTGTAATACTCATTAATTATTTTATAAATTACCACAGTCACACTAGTGTTAGCGCAGACGCTTTTCTACTCAAAGGAGACTAACAGCGGCGCGCCCGCGCTACGAGCGCAATATCGCTTCAATAGCAACAAATTGATGATTGCATTTTTTGGGATGTGAAAAAGCCACTTATTTCAAAAAGCGACTTTAACTAAGTAAATAATGATTATATGCTAGAGTACTACTGTGTGCTCATTTTATATTTTTCCCGCTCTATCGTCTGTTGTGATTTAAACACTAGATTATGACATTTGATTACAATAACAGGAAGGCTGTTCTCTATTCCTTATAAATGATTGTAATTCTTGTATAACTTTTTAACATGGATTTTTAAGAGCTTATTGGATGTTAATGAGCATGTTCAATTTCTCAGATAAATAAGTTGTACAAGGTATTTGTAGGTGCTGCACCGTAGGTATCCTTCAAAACTTTACTATCACAGGTGTGTTTGTTGACTTCATGTTGTTTTACAAGATATTTGTAGGTGCAGCGCCGTAGGTATCCTTCAAAACTTTACTATCACATGTGTGTTTGTTGACTTCATGTTGTTTTACAAGATATTTGTAGGTGCAGCGCCGTAGGTATCCTTCAAAACTTTACTATCACAGGTGTGTTTGTTGACTTCATGTTGTTGTACAAGATATTTGTAGGTGCCGCACCGTAGGTATCCTTCAAAACTTTATTATCACAGGTGTGTTTGTTGACTTCATGTTGTTTTACAAGATATTTGTAGGTGCAACGCCGTAGGTATCCTTCAAAACTTTACTATCACAGGTGTGTTTGTTGATTTCATGTTGTTGTACAAGATATTTGTAGGTGCCGCACCGTAGGTATCCTTCAAAACTTTACTATCACAGGTGTGTTTGTTGACTTCATGTTGTTGTACAAGGTATTTGTAGGTGCAGCGCCGTAGGTATCCTTCAAAACTTTACTATCACAGGTGTGTTTGTTGACTTCATGTTGTTGTACAAGATATTTGTAGGTGCAGCGCCGTAGGTATCCTTCAAAACTTTACTATCACAGGTGTGTTTGTTCACTTCATGTTGTTGCCATGGGTCTTCCCCACAGAGCACCATGGGTCACGGTCTGCGATATAAGTGGTTAATGAATTCTTAGCTTTAAAAGGATGAAAGCTGTACGAAAGTCAATAAGTCTATTTCTCACTTTTTACACATTGAAATTAATTTCAAACTCTTTTTTTTCCGAAATATGACCAAACTAGTCGTGACTCCTATCGATCTTGTATATATGTATTCAGAAGTGATGGTGATGAGAAAGTGCCACCTGTTCATAAGCATTTATATGGATATGGTATTATGAACGATAAAGATATAACCGATGACTAGATTAGAATAATACTTTATTCAGGAAATTGAGTACACTGTTACACACTTCATTACAGCAATAGTTACTTCTTCCGAAATTACCTATCTCGTCTGGGCTAATCCAAGTCAATAACATATCTAAACCATGAAATAAAATAAAAAAGTTAATTCTCTTACACTCTACGTACTCTACTCCACGTAGATCGTTGTCCGATGAGGTGCTGTTTAAGGGACTATCCACGTTTCTTCATAATAGACAACAGCTTCAACATGCAACATCCAAGATCAAAACTTCACTGCCATGCATAGTACATTATACTAAATCTTCCTATGCGACGGAATTGGGCCGAAACGACCGGGGAGTCACCTCTCGCTAACATAATATCGGCGTAAAGAGAAATCTTCAGTATCGTATTTTGTGCGGTTTGTGAGCAGCCGGTGGCCCATTTGGGGGGGGGGGAGTAGAGCAACGAATCGACATAGTAAATAAAGACGACAAATTTTGCGGGTGGTCATTGGCGTCCGTAGTCGTAAAAAGGCTCCAATTGCTCGTTTGCCCTCTAATATATAAGAAAAAAGCTATGGCTATGAGCTGTATCTTATACTGTAGTTAAATTACCTGAATTGAAAAAGTCTTACTAAACCTTGTTATTCAAATGCAACACCTTTATATCTTAAAGATGTAGAATTAAAAGAAGTTGCATCTGAATATGTTTCATTTATATAAATGAGACGTAATGTTTTAATAACGTCGTCTCACTTTAATTCAGGGAATCCATTTGTATGATAAGCGCTGCGTTGTGAGGTGCTCACAATCTTAGGTAGGGCGGGCTACACCGTCGTGTTCTAAACGACGGTTAAGATGTAGAAAGAATAGCGTTAACAGCTAGCGTACTAACATTAGAAATATTACTTTAACTGTCAGTCTGTCTGTATATTACACTGGTAAACTAATTTTGATAAACTTTGTTGTTACACACAGATAAACTAAACATCTTCTTCCCCTTGTCCCGTTTCTATATCAGATATCGTGGTCGGTTGTCTCATCTAAAGGATTGGGCGAGGGCGCCAGTCGTTACACATTTAACCCAGAAGGAAAATTAAACCCAATCCTAGATTAGGTCTAATTCCATCACACGATTCCGCGATTTATCAGGATGTTCTCCTTCGCCGTAATAATACACAGAAAATGTACTTAACTTAGAAATACTTATTGGTACATGGCCGGGATCGAACCCCGACAACACGATTGGCAGTCCGTGGTACTAACCCCTGAGACTACATAGATAAACTAAACTATATAACTAAAATTTACTAGGATTTCTGTAAAAAGTAAGTTTTATTATCGCTCGTCACAATTTTTTGTGATTTAATTATGCTGGTCATACGCCTATCTCAAGAAATGTATAAAATGTCCGGAGTTTATAAATACTCAATAACAGGTTGCTACGAATTAGGCGCTCGAGATATTGAGATCAATTTTAATGCGATGTCAAGCACCTACGCGGCGCTAATAGCTGCTTCAGCGGACAGGCGAATGCACACACAGAGAGTGCAGCGCTACAGACAGACGCACACTACGACGTTTTGTAATACAGGTTGTCAGTTCATTAATTAAAATGTTCTAAAAAAATGTAAACCTTAGTTTTGAGATAATATTTCAGGAAAAGATAAGTAAGTAAGTAGTGGTGGTCAATCCGGACTCTTGGTGTTCTCCGCTATCTCTTTTACCCACTTCAGTTCTTCTAACGTACTCATATGCAAATTTTATTTATTTTTCTTAATTGAAAGGACTTAAAAGATTTCCATTTTCCAGACTTTTAAACGCAAATTAATGCATTTCTTTATTTAAAATATTCTATTTTTTTTTAAGGCTTGACTACTTTTACGCCAAAAAAATTTCATGTGATTTTTATCTTTAATGATGTAAGGCCGTTCTTACTCGTGGAGCACCCCAACGGGAACTTGTACAGACCCCTGCTGCAAATATTTGAAACAATTTTCTATCGTCTCTTGCACTGAATGTTAAATTTTTCACTTAAATGGAACTACGGTAGTCATACGCTTTGCGCTAGTAATAACAATATAGTATAAGTAATAACAGAATAACTTTCTCATACAACAAATATGCGCTGCGCGATTTATTTCACTTTTGCAACTAAAATACCAAGAAAAATTCACGCGTAGCATTGTGTTTTTGTCTGCAATGTACAATGACAACTTGTGCGAAATAAGGAGTGGTTATATATATATCCTTTCTAGGTCTTTAGTAGCTTTTTATTTAAAAAAAAAATTAATTTGTATGACTTACAGATTTTTAAATTATTGTATAACTGGGGATTTAAAAACGGGCAAATGTTTCATCTTAATGATACTAGATATTAACCCCACTTTGATAAAAAAAAATACTTTTAAATTAGAACTGAAGTATACACAGTCGCGAGTTGAGCCTACTAAAATACTCAAATAAAATACTCAGTTTGGCCATAAATACTGACACATTACAATAAAACTACACTACTTTTACAGATTTTAGCGCGGTTTATCTAATTATTTATCTAGTCGGACGTTTTAGCTTCTGAAAAGTTGTAAAGTAGTTTTATTGTAATGAGTAACATTCGCGTAAATTTAAGAAAACAATAAGTTACAATACAAAATAAAAAAATGTCTAGTATAGGGGGCCAAACGAGTAATCGGAGCCTTTCATGGACTACAGACGCCCATGCAAATTAAAAATAATTTTTCAAATATTTGTGTACCGGGCTGTTAATAGGTGTAAAGAGACTTCCGCTGTTTGTTACAGAGAAGGATGTGGCCACGTGGTGTTTGTAAGAAAAAGGTGGTCAAAGCAGTAATGGACAATAATACGAAGAAACCATGTCCGAAAGCAAAAAAATATCTCGGAAAATGAAAATAGCATCTAGAACCATCTCTCGTATTTTAAAAGATGACTTAGAACATGTGGCCTATAGGACACGCACTAGTCTTTTCTTAACTGATAAATTAAAGATGAATAAGGTGGTAACATCGAAACAACTACTGAAGCGGTACGCAAAGGGAGGGCAAAGAATTTTTTTGTTGATTGTTGACATTTTTTTTAGGATGGAGCATTATTTTAACAAACAAAATGACGGTATTTGTGCTCAAAGCCATGAGGAAGCTTCCCCAATAGTCAACTTCGGTGATGGTTCGGTGGTATGATAGAAATGAAGGAGTGACTGAGCCATACACTGGTGAAACAGGTATCAAGTATTCACACTTAATTTTAGATAGCTTGCTATGAATGAAAGCTAATTTCGACTCCCTAAAATAATCCAAGCGATCAGTCAGTCAGTGCAGAACTTGCCCATGAAAAGAGTCCGCGCTTCTACTTATACGTGGCCTCAACGTTAAAAGAGTCCGCGCTTCTACTGATACGTGGCCTCAACGTTAAAAGAGTCCGCGCTTCTACTGATACGTGGCCTCAACGTTAAAAGAACTGTATTGCAGACCACGGAGACCATTTTAAATAAGCTTTTTATATTTGTGAATTACACTAACACACTGTAAAGGTAATAAATGTTATTTGCATTACAATAAAACTACTTTTACGGATTCTATCGCGGTTTATTTAATTATTTGACTAGCCAGACGTTTCAGAAGCTTTACAGCAACCATTGTCACGAGGGCTAGTTAAATAATTAAATAAAACGCGACGGAATTCGTAAAAGTAATTTTATTGTAATAAGTAGCGAATGTTACTTGAACTTATGTTATCAAAATTTTATCTGCAACAAAAAATTTTTTTCTTTGTTACAATATTTATATCAAGACTAGTTATATAAGAGAAACAACAATATAGTATTCTGATATAATATTATATTAAATTAACATTACACTGCAGAGCTCTGGAGACGAGCTGTCATTTAACTTGTATAACAAAGTATTACAATAACAATTACTAGACATTTAATGCAATAACATAAATTGTGCACGCCGATCCGGCCGCACATTTCATAATAAAGTCGATAGTCTGTTATCTGATAGGTAAGTCATCAATTAAATTGCATCCAACATGTATTATCATTTACTGTTTACTAGCAGCGGTAAAGTAACACAAGTAGCGCGTGTAGTTAAAAATTCCAAATTATAAATCCATCTTTATTTGCCTTTTTCTGTTACAACAAAATGAAGGGAACACCTGTATCACAATTTAAGTTTCAAGGTGTAGTAGTTCTCCGGTTAGGCGGTACACGAAAGCCCTTTCCCTGTGCCTAAAAAGAGGCACAGACCTATAGTAAGGCTTAGTAAACAAAATCTAAATTACGCTGAGAGAGAGCGCGCTCACACAATATACACAAACAGTAACAACTGGCGAAGCCGCAGGGCACGCACTGTCTGCTGTCTCCTGATGAAAGTGACTATTAAAATTCATTGCACCTCCCGGCCGAAACAGTACATAATAAAGACTACAAGTAATAAAGTGGAAAACGGAGTTTTGTGAGTTGTGGCTGAGACCTTTGATGCTCGAACCTTGAATATTTTATCAACATGACAACCCGCCTTGAGTCAGTAATTCCGCCTCCACAAAATGCATGAAACAATTTATATTACAAGGTCATAATTTCATGTTAATACTTAAAAATTTTAGTAATTCAGGGGTAAAACGCCGGCGGGGCATAACATTTAATTATATCGTGGGGCTCCACGATATAATTAAATGGAGTAAATTATATGTCGAGCCTTGGGAGTGTATTTTAGTTAGCTACAACATAAGCCTTTTATTTTCCACGTGCCGTCTACTACATGTTAGCAAAGTGCGGTAGGTCTACAATACACTAATAGAAAAGAAGCAATGGCTATTTCAACATCATTTAAAATTTAACAATTTCAGCAGTCCATTATCTACAAAAATATATTAAATGCCTAGCGCAGCGGTAAAGAATTGATTGCTATCGAGGATCCTCTACGTTCTCATAAGCATTTTGACGAGAAGAAAGACAGGGTTGATGGTATAATTTTTTTAACTTACAACAACTACTTTATAGGGAGAAAGAACGGCTGTCTTCAATGTAATTTAATTTTGATACTTACGTAAAATATATGTAATGGTGTAATTCCACTCTTAAGGTGCTTTCTGTTATTGCAGGGCAAACTATACTGGGTAGTAGAACCAATTAATATAGTAAGTGTCTTATTGATATGAGAAATAAAAACAAAATATATTAGATTAATTGATTGCTTCAATGTATATATGACAAAAGTGAAATTGGGTATGAAGCCCTCCAACAGGACAGAAATAAATGATGTTATAATTGAATATTTGCATACGGCAAGCTCGACAGCAAAATTTTAAGTCTCGATTACTTTTGACATCTCTAGTAAACTCTCTCCAATTGCTGGCTATTTCATTACATTCAGCCCTTATCAGTCCACTTCTGGGTGTAGGCATCTTTCAATGAACGCCAAGACGACCGATCTCTTGCTATTCGCATCCATCATGGACCTACTACGGTACGAAGATCGTCTACACACCTGATGAACGATCGACCAACACGTCGTTTTCCTAAATGCGGCCTCCACTCTAGAACCTTAGTGGGCCCATTCGCCATCTGTTCTTCTGAGTGTGTGACCAGCCCAGTACCACTTTAGCCAGCTCATTCTTCGCGTGACGTCTTTTCTCTACCTTATAACTTCGTTACGAATTCTATCGGACAAGGAGACACTCAACAAAGCACGTTCAGTAGCTACCGCAAACTTGCGGACAGTCCTACACTAAGTGGCCATGTTTCGGTTCCGTAGTTCATCACGTAGGGGAGAACGCATTTGTTGAAGACTTTTGTCTTCAAGCTGTGCGGTACAGGCGACGTCAGAATGTAACTAAGCTACCGGAATGCTGCCTAGCCCAACTGAATCCTTCTATGGGTTTCCTTATCGAAACTATATCTACCTAATTGCAATAATTGCCCGTGATTGATGTATTCATCTACGACTTCGAGAATAACACCATCGACGATCGAGATGATCCATTTAGGTTGTTTCTATAAGCTCTGCAACGATTCGGCAAAAATTGCGTACTAAAATATAACGTAGCATTAAGGTACAGCCGCTAATCCTTAAATCCTGGGTTTACTCCTTTTAGATCTAGGACGATTACGATAACACACTTCCGTGTCAGGGACCCGAGTCTAGACAGTAACCAAAATCAATATATTATAACAGTTGTTGTATCAAAAATATGTAAATTTGTACAAATAAACTAATGATTGGTACTTCGTATGGAAACGACCGCGTTCTTGACGCTAACATTACGCTGGCTTGAATTTGTGGCAAATTTCTTGCCAAACTAATTGTACACAACGAAAACCAAGCCTGATCCTTTGCGAACTTATTTCGTAGGTAACTTTTATGTAGGAAATGTTCTGCAGTTTAGCTTTGGTGGGAGCTTAAACTCTTGTGAAAACTTCAATTGGTTGTTCAGATGCCAGTGAGTGTTCAGAAAATTTCGAATAATGTTATAATCGTGCACCAAAAAAAAATCTTTTAATTGCTTAAATAATATCCTCCATTTACATTTTCCCGTGAAGTTAATAAAAAAAGTAATTTACTATTCTGCGCTTTTTCATTCGCTCCTACTTTCCTCCGCCACACTCCTAACTTTGGTCTCATTCCCTGGAACATTCACGAGTTCACATCATGTTACATTTAGAAACAATGGCAGTGGTTATGTCGCGATGAGACGACGCACTACGAGTTTTATTTGAAACAAATCTCAAAGTAAAGATACACAATGACATTTGAAGGAAATTAATATATTATTATAAGCGTACATTAAAATAAATATGTTACAAATAGACAAACAAAAAAATCAAAGTAATAATCTAATCAAAAACATTTGGAAACTTGTTGAAATAATGACGATAATTTTTGCACATTTCTAATTGTTTTTAATTGACTGTTTTTTGTAGTTAAGCGTAGAATTTTTAATTTCGCCTAATTCCGTGCCAATTTAAAATTTCTCCCGGGTAGGTATTCGGTCGGTACATTTTTAATGTTCTCTTGGCTTATACATATACATGTACATATACGATAGAAAATGATACAAATAAAAAAAAATTTTTGCTTCCACAATTGAACTTCTCGTAAGCTATCTTTTTTGGTGTTGAGTGAATGAGAGGAGGATCTGTAAGACCTAGACAGTATTGATCCCACCGGTCCTCTCATTCACTCAACGTCTTCACTCATACGCTACACTGTACTGTAGTAGTTCTAGTAGTGCAGCAATTATGTTTTGTAACTTAAATATTTTAAATACTTAAAAAAGCATATCTGTCATCTGTGACTCTAAGGCTTAATGTGATCTGTGTTTAAGAAATGTCACTTTTTTCCTTTTGGCGATGTTGAGGTCCTGATATATTTGTGATGGCTGATGCTGTCTGCCAATCAACAAATGATGATGAAATAGTTTTTTATTTTCCGCCAGGAACCTACATATTCGTGTCACGATGCACGAATTATCAAATTATTCAACATAAAAGGGTGAGTTCATGATTTCTTACCGACGCCATGTTTCATATCTTATTAGTCTTTATTAAAGTTAAATTGTCTTAATTCTCTTAAGTGTGCATATTGATAGTAGTATTTACATGATCTGCAAGGCTATTAATTTGATGGAGCGTATAAATAATGTTTTAGTTTGAATAGTATATGGCACATGTGAAAGTTTAATGTTAAATCAGACGATTTTTTGGACTTGATAGCCGGTCCGGTATGGACGCGAATAGCAAGAGATCGATCGTCTTGGCGTTCATTTAAAGAGGCCTATGTCAAGTAGTATCAGGGCTGATAATGATGAATGATAAAACTAGACAATAATTATAATACCTGATTGATCGAAAGCTAACTACCTAACATTAAATTTAAAAACAAAACACCGGAATATTTTGATGTAGGTACCCCGTGTTACTCTGGTTATCAAGACATAACATCTTGTCAGGTATATCTTAAGAGTTTTGATTATAGAAAATCAGTCAACCCCGTTCATACATACGTACAATCGTGTATAATGTTAATCTTCTTCCTTATAGACTCATGTACAAATTAAGTCATTATTTATTTTCCGAGTCAAGAGAATCAGTTGTTATTAGCACGCGCCATATTCACAACATTGGCCCCTAATTATTGTAGACATATTTGGTACTTTGCCAAGACTATCCAATCTACCCCGGAGACTAACTACTTTCACTGAATTGTATGTACTTTTATGAGAGTCCTAAAGTATAGAATACTAAGTTAGACAGAATCCCCCCTCTAGTGAGTATGCATAAATGGTATCCCAGTAAATTCCGTATTCCAAACTGCTTTGTATTTAATCGAGTCGCTGAAAGGCTCCTCTTAATAATTATTATCTAGGTACAACTTGTTGACGGATTAATTTTGTAAAAGTGTTTTAGATAATTTATTAACGTCACGTGCATTATTAGTGGTGAAGTCGCCTTCCGATGGACCAATAGAGGAAAAGAGAGAGCAACAGACGTGTCTGCATAACAGTTATGCGGATGTACATGGCCACTTAACCTGCATTAACATGACACTAGAAACTTAGTGGCTTGTGAAATTCTAAGCTCCTATTATTTACTAAGAATAATGTTTCTCTTACAGTCGATAGGTATTATAAATAGGTGTGGGTAGTATTCCGTAATTCATAAAATTTGTATAAGTCTACAGTCAAATTAAATTATGGCAAGTATCTGTTCTAGTGCGTTCAATAAACACTTACGTTCTTTGTTTATTATCTTTGAAATACTTTCTTATTTCTGCTCAATAGTATTGATTTAAGAAATAATAGCGATGGTAAATTATTTGTTTTTGAAAAATATTTTGACTACTTTGATAACCTACTATAAGCATGAATTAATTAAATATTATCTCACTTTATAACTCATATATGGACCAAGCACATAGCTGGTACCTAACGAAATGATCTCATCTATACGACTGCCTCAGTCAGTAATAACATTAGGCCTATGTCCAGTAGTCCACTAGCATAGAGAAGAGAGCGAGAATGGAGGCAGTCGTCATAAACGCTACACGCTATCTAACCGGGAATATAACTAACATTCCCCCTCCCATTAAAGCATTAGTGGCTCTTCAGGAGGTCAAGAATATCACTCAAGCAAAACCACTGCAATAATGGATTCCATTTGGATTATTTCTAATAATAATCAACCTTTAAGAGGTCGTATTGCAGCCAGAAGAGTATCCCGTGGCCTATTAAATGGATGGAGAAAATAGAAGAAGGAGGTTAGGAAAAAAAGGAAAGGAATAGAAGGAGGAGAAAATAATGTTTTTGTAGCAATAATATTGTACAATGGAAGTTTTCAGAAATGACATTCGTTTGTCTAGCGCTGTTCACCATCGATTTATATATATTTTGGGTTAAGGTTTATACCTTTATGTATGGGCTAAATGTTTTTTACATATTAAATGTAAGAGCGTAATTCAGTTATACCTTATATATAAAATTCTCATGTCACAATGTGAGTTACCTTACTACTGCGAAACGGCTTTACCTACTTTTACCAAATTTTATAAATATATTATGTAGATCTGAGCATCGGCTCTTGTCTAATTTTCATACCCCTAAAAGATTCCACTCGCGTCACTACGGTACCTTACTTACGCGGGTGAAACCACGGGGCGTGGCTAGGTACTATATAAAATTGATGCTGATCCGCTTCATGGCTTTACTGTATTTCCAGTAATCTAACATTTTTTCGATAATATATTTTTTTTACATACAATAAAATATACGTGAACTTCAAAAAGTAGATACATAACATATAAGGACGCTACCTACGTGAAATTTATTTGTATATTATGTATATCATATTGCCATGCCAACAGAAATATCTGAAAATTTCTAAATTGAAAAAGAAAGAAGTACAAGGTTCTTTTTAATATGCAAACTTATTTGGGATTTTTGTCTGTACTCAGACATGTCAATTCCATCGTAGATTTCTTTTGTTTGTATAGCAAAAACAAGATGGCCTTAATTCATACACAGAATCGAATCAGGCAACATAGATCTTTACATATCTCTGAAATAGGCCGAGACAGAATGGATTGGGCCAGGCCTACGTCCAGTCTGTTCAGACCATATTTTGGAATAAAATATTCCCTCTCTGTTCTTTTCCCTACACATTCCATCAACAAGTGGTGTTTGTCATCTAAAGTTCCACACACTGTGCAGTTTGGGGATTCAGTTCTTTTGTTGAGGTAGTCAAAACTTGCTTATGGAAATATTAATAATGGTATTGAGTGCAAGGCATTATTATAAACGTTAAAATGTTCATTTTTTCAGTGGGCGAACAGGACAGATACAAAGTTGTGTAAATTAAGGACAATTGGAAGTCTCAATCAAGTCGATGAAAAGGATTTTGCGACACTATTAATAATACATTCAAGAAAATAGCTTACTTCTCCCATCTTAAAGGACGGCAACGCGCCTGTATGACCTCGGGTAATGCGGATGTATACGGGCTGCGGTAGTTACTTATCACTGTTCGTTTGCTCCTTATCCTATGAAAAAAAAACATAATGTTTAAGACTTCATATTTCATGTTTCTCATTATTTTATTTTTTATGTATTTTAGGGAAAAAAAGTGTAAACTGAACCTTTATGACTACGGATGCCCATAGGCATCCGAATGATTGTCATTCAGATGCGTTGCCTTCTCACCTCCAATGGGTCACTCACAAACTGCAGGAAACGAGATATTATGGCAGTCAATTTACGACTGTATCATGGTAGTGAGAGGTAACTCCCAAAGGAATGGAGCATAGCACTACAATTGTCTCCAATGACGATATTAGTAAGAGAATAATCGTCATTAGAAACATATTTTGGGTTATTATTCTCTTATTAATATGGGGTCTC
Organism: Eumaeus atala; assembly: GCA_017140195.1. Classification (NCBI taxonomy): domain Eukaryota; kingdom Metazoa; phylum Arthropoda; class Insecta; order Lepidoptera; family Lycaenidae; genus Eumaeus; species Eumaeus atala. Next base: position 428,720 of record JAFELO010000688.1, read on the forward strand.
TTATTTCTCTTATTAATAAGTCTCTTAATAATATCGTCATTAGAAACAATTGTAACATATCAACGTAAAAGAAAATGAAATGTGGTCATATCTTTGTTGCACTTTGGAAGAAGTGCCTTTCAGGGCTCAACCGAGTCACATGTTAGACCAATTAGTTATCCCAAGAGGTGCTTTATAGAGCATTAAAAAGTACCTTGCAACCAGCCGGCGTTCCACTAGATAGTCGATTCTCACGACTGTTGGACTTCTATATGTGCACTATGCTTATATTCTTCACAATGAAAAATAAAATTCAGAAACATTCAATCAAATAAGCTTCGAGATAAAACAAATTTTATACCCAACAGTATTTTATGAAGGAAAACATATCCAATTGTAACTAACTGAGATATTATAAGATTCGAATAAACTTGTTAAACGTACTTCAGTATGCACACATGCGTCAAGTGAAATGGGTCACAAGACTTGACTCTCTCGCAGGAGCAGTACGGTATTGAGAAAGATGAATTTTAATGAACCATAAGGTCAAACCGCTCCAGGCTATATGTGAAAAATTCTCTCAATACGGTCGACCACTATATTGACTAAATAATTTAGTATAGTAGAACAAGCTACCTACAAAAATAACATACTAAATGACCAAAAGATTATTTTTCTTTCATAGGAATTTTCATATTTAATGAGTTTCAGAAAAAATGCATACATTATAATAAATAAAAGTAGCAAAATTAGAGCCCAAAATAATCCGTGGACTTTAAATGTTATACCCAAGAAGTAGTTGTTCCAATTATAATAGAGTAGAAAAAACTTTATTTAGAACAAAGTAACATTTTACGAACAATCACGTGACCATTGCAGCTTATCATACATAATGTATGGCGGAGTTCTGTGCCCATACGGAATAGTTATGTGACGACGTGTCGATGCTTTATGCGTAGGGTCTTAAAGCTATTTAGAACTTTTCATGTCTCCAAAAGTAAATATCACCCGGATTCTTTAGGGAAGATAATTTTTTTTATACAAAACAAGAACCTTAATACCGACCACTATCGGAATTTTTCTAAGTGAAGCTAATCTATGACTATGTTATTATATATTTAATACTCTCAAAGTTTTTCTATAGTGAAAGGAGCAAATGAGCAATCGAAGCCTACCGACTACCGACGTCCATAACAATCCGCATCATTATCATGCGGATGCGTTGCCCTCCTTGCCTCCTCCTCTCTAATGGGCCACCGGCTAAGCACAAACCGCACGAACGTGACAGCATACCTATCACTTTACGATGGTATCATATGAGCGAGAGACACTTCCCTGGTAGTGCCAGCCCAATCCAGCTGCAATGCAGCATGTCATCGTTTCAACATGTAACAAGTATAATCTTTAAATGTCAAATGTAAATGTCCGTTGTCTTCGCCTGTCAGTCGTCACTTGTCGTGAAGCACACGCGCGCTCTGCGGATCAAAGATATATCGCGCGATACAGTACACTTCATGGGTGTAGAAACTAGAGTGAAAAATTGATTCGGGACAACTTGGACGTCTAATTTTAGAATATAACACATAAATAACAACCTATGTGTACCTTAGTACTTGTGACGACCGGCTCAGTTAGTATCGCGGCGGTTAGTCCGTTTGTTATGCTGATTATATATATATATATATATATATATATATATATATGGTTTTTATCGCTGGTTTGAATCATACCTATGTCATAAATGTTTGTATATATATTATATGTATTTTCATAATAAAAATCTTAAATATATAAAATTTGTTAAATTTATGAATACATTAAATATAGTTCCGTGGTCTCGTACCTGTAACGGTTATGGTACTCACTACAGGATTGGACCGGTGTGACATGATGAGGCCTCAGTTATTATTACTACATAGATATTGTAACACGCTCACCATTTGACCACCACCAAACATCCAAATTTCAATTTAGAAAATATTTGAGTTCTTCCCTCTGATTCTGACCACGTGATAGCCACAATCACATCAAAGATCATACATAACACCTTAAGGCAGAAAGATACAATAAGCAATATTTGATGGACTCGAAACAACTAAGTGATTATAATTGTACGAGTATTATTAATAACTCGTGACACCAGACGTCCGACACCTCAGGCCGCCCGTGAACAAGGTTCACTGACAAATAACTCGTGACACCAGACGTACGACACCTCAGGCCGCCCGTGAACAAGGTTCACTGACAAATTACTCGTGACACTAGACGTCCGACACCTCAGGCCGTCCGTGAACAAGGTTCACTGTCAAATAACTAAATAAACTGCGATAGAGTCTGTAAAAGTAGCTTCATGTAATAATGGTAGTGCTATGTCTAAGTAGAGGTAGTGCCACGCTGCATAGGAGATAGTGTCACGGATAGTGCAGACACTGCATTCACCGATGTTATGCACTATGCGTGACACCCGGTCCGGCATGACCGGGGAGGTACCTCTCGCTCATATAATACTGCCGTAAAGTGACATCTTTAGTGTCGCGTTTCGTGCGGTTTGTGAGTATTCATTAGCCCATTGGGGGGGGAGGTCAACGCACCGGCATAGTAATTATGAGGATGTTCATTGGCGTCGGTAGTCGTAAAAAGCCACCGATTTCAAGTTCCCCCCCCCTATAAAAAAGTGCTATGTTGATTCAGTTTTACCCGTTTAATGTCCAAATGTAACACTAGGACGCACCACTTATTAGTTCAAGTGCTGGCTCTTTATTATTTATAGCACGGTTCCTAAAATACAACTCCTAAAATGCACGTTGAGCGGAAAGTTAAAAGTCGACGTATGGATCATAAATCACGGCGGTTCTTCAATCGACTGGGCTGTATTGATAACAAAACACATTGCAAATAACTATATTTATTTATATTATGCAAGTACATAAAGGTGACTTTAATAATCAGAGTCGGAGGGGTACATGCTAGCGTAAAATTACAGACACTTATTACATGAGATCTCAGGTATACAATGATAAACGCTTTTCATAAGCCGTTATATTATTTATTATTTAAGGCGTCATTTCACACATTAAAAATGTGAAAGATTATAATAATGTTAATACAGGAATTTATTTAAGACATTGGAAATATTTATTAAGGAAAGTTACGCTTAGGACTAAGGAAAAAGTTTCACAACTTTACGTAACCTAAAACGTATTGCTCGCTCACTTACAGGACAATAACAATTCTCTTTTATTTTGTTTAGAAATAAATTTTTGCTACCCTAACCGACGCTTGGTGATAAAAATGGAAAAAAATCAGCACATTCATTTTTAAATTAGTTCTTAGATATGAACGTAGATAAATAAACGTTACATTTGTGTCACTCATTTTCTGCGTCACATATCCAAAAATAAATATTGTTTAATTGATCTTTTTTGCAATAAACGATTCGTAAATAAATAAAAAATGTAGTAACATTTTCTCATGGTACCTAAATATAAACAGACCTTGGATTACTAATGAATATTTAACATATTGAAGATTTATAATATTCTGAATAATATGAAAAAATAAAAAATGTAAAATAAACATCTACACAGAAACAATCATAACGTAAAACGTGTCATTTACTAAAATTATTGACGTGGTCACTGGTCTATATACAGTAGGAATACGGGGCAGCATAAAAAGTCTCATACTCTATACTAATGTCTCAGTTATGTAAAATATACCCACTACATGTGTCGTTGTTGTATATTCAAGTTTCTACCATTGTACGAGTTATACATGAAATATATTTATCATACATTAATCACACATTACGTCAATGGACTAAATAAAGACTTTTCTTAATACCTAGACTGGACACTTCGACTAGACGTGGTGTGAGAACATAGAGAATGCATTCAGTCTTATTGTTATGATGATCGGGGATGGATATAGTTTAAAAATACATATATAAAACCTACAATATCAATTAAAAAAAGTGGAATTATACAAAAAGAGTAACGATAAAATTTAAAATTGATTAAAAAGTCGAAGTTAAATATACCGGTTCCTATTTAGGTACACAATCAATCTGTATCTGTTGCAAATCAACTTTTGATCAATGACTTTCTTTTATGAACCTTCCAAAACTCTTAAAACAGAGTGTAATAGAAAAAACCCTAATGCGTTACAAAATATATTAAAAAACTCAGTCACAATGTTACATTATCGTAATATATTTTATCTAAAGTACATTGGGAGATATTATATATTTGGAGAAAGGGCCCGTAACTAATTATTATGGTATGTTGGTGTAGTTAGAAAGGTCCTTGCCATGCCTGTACGAAGAAGTTATGATGGGTTCCAGGTTGTGGTACTCCTTGCCAGAGCGTGGCCGGAGGTTGTAGGTGGGTGATATCCTGTCCAGGCTACCCTTTTTTTTTGTGGACGTGGGGAAACGCATTTACGCTCCTTCACCGGCCCTGGGTGGGGTCCAATGGTGTGTGGGACTCGCGGCACATGATAGTGCTGAATACCCTCAAAGGCTACCACAAGTGCCATCAGTGCCGCCCTTGGTGAGGTGCCCCGGAACAACAATCATCAGGGCACCTTGAAGGCTAGTCAGCCCCCTAAGCGACAAACTCCACTTCTACATATGGGGTTGCCCAGCACTACAGGACAACCCCACCGAATTTGGAACAGTGCAATGGGGTGAGGTTCCCATACTTGCCCCTTGCCCCGTGCGCAAAAGCACCACCTCCTGTTGCTTTTACGTCCCCTCTTCTTATAAGGGGGGTACCGAGAGCGATTCTTCCTCCTGATCTTTAAGCCCCCTCTTCTCATAAGAGAGGTGCAAAGGCCCTCCTCAGTTCAATTGGCTTCGCCTGGGTTCACCCCAAGCTACTAAGCCTCACCGCCACGACAAGGATTGAACCATGGTGGGGATCCCGGGTACCCTATCTGTATTTTTTACAAGAAATTACCATCGTATCAAAGTGTTTATACAAGAAGTTAAATATTTAGTAACAATTATTTAATTATCCCGCCGGTAGTGACTGAGGACGAGTGTGAGTACGTAAGCGACAGCGTTTTGAAATAGTCCAACATATCGGATGTGCCAGTCGATGTGCTGTGAGTATCGATTACACCTAAAAGCACACACGTCTGATATTAGCATAAACACCCCAGTTCTGTTCTCTCTACATTTAATATTAGTTCTTAAAATATTAATACTAAAGAATTAAAAAAAAAAAATTTACATCTTAAGCTTTGTAAGAATTACATATTTAGTTTTTAATATCTAATACTACAACAACAACTACATTTTTAGTTCAGTAGGTAGGTTCTAGTATAAAATTTTACACAAAAATTAAATAAACATATGTTTTAAATGTATTTAATTTACCTTCAAAATGTTTAGATGTCAACACACGAACCTCCGCCTCAGCAGTGCAAGATTTCGCAGGGCCGTGACTTTCATGAATCTGCATAGGCATATCTCTTAAAAGATCAGACGATTTTGATTTACTAGACAACGATGTGTGTATAGAGTTCGAAGGACATCCTCGCACTATATTTCGAGGAACAGCGCGATACTCCATAGACATTAGAACTGGAGGAATCACGATTTCCGCTTTTGCATGGAACAATAGAAGATCTTTTCATTCCAGCGTTATACGTGTGCTTATTCCTCAATTGTGGTACGTCTTTAGCGGAATTTTCTTCTAACGTTTTATTCTCTGCAAATCATCGTGTTGATTGTGCTTACATGGAGCACAGCCTGTTCTCTTAGCTAAGTTTTAGTCAGCTAAGTTTCTTAATGTTGTAAGTTTGTTAATGTTATCTTCTGAGTATGCCTGAGTCAACAAAACTAGGTGTTTTTTGTTACATTTCCTTAATATTCGATGTTAGGTCACTATTTTGGTTTCTATTGAATCGGTGACTTAAGATTTCTCTATTTCTGGCCTATTTAATTTACTGATCGGGTGTTTTAGTTAGGATTAAGAGACATTGGCGTGTATCCTGGACTTGTTCCTTTTTATGCTTCACTGTATCATTTCTAACATCTTGTGATGGTTCCATTAATAAATATTCTTCACTTTTACGTTTATATTGTTGTTGATTTGATAGTAAATATTTAGAATAACAACACTTCTTGCACGTATTTCTTGGTAATGGTATTTTGTGCCTTGTCCACGTCTGCACTTAAAACATCTAATTCTCTTTGTGTTACACCAGCTTTCTATAACAAGCTTTTAGCATATTCATTAAATTCGAACGATAAATCAAAATCAAGGTTTTCATAATTTGCATATGGCCCTTCAAAATCTTTATCCTAATTAACTACTAAGTTTTGATAATTAGTAAAAGTATCATTTGAATCTTGAGGTTTATCAGTATCAGTATTTGTACTCTGTCTTTTTGTTTTTCTAGAAACATCTATAAAGGCATAAATTGCCATGTTAATTTTTCGCTGCTTGATTTTGTATTAAGTTTTTCACCACTGGAGGTTCGTTTACAATAAGGCAAACTTATTAAGTTATTTTTTATTCTATTGGATGTAAACTTTCCACGCATTCCACAATGAGTGGATTCTTTTTCGAGCCAAATTTTAATAGACATCCACGCGGTTTCTTTAGAACTAACGAACCTGGAGTAAAATTTTTTAGTGACTTCGAAGAGGTCATCCTTTATTGCTTTTCTAATAATACTCTTGGGATTGTAGTAATATTCTGTACTATTTATCTGAAAAAATCTGGAAACACATAAGGAAATCATTATTATCTCCAAAATATTCTACTAGGATAAATTTTACGTGGATGACTCTGCGGAGCACATCTAGTACATGTATAGTCAGTGACGACAAATTTGCACAATATCTTTCCTACAAAAATAGCTTTTGCTTAACCCAAAAAATTGTAGATCCAATAATTTAGGTTCGAATGGCAGAGGCTAACTATGCGTCCCTAATGACTGTCGGTCGGAACAGTTCAATTAGTCAACGTTTCTTTGAGACAACGCGCAAAACTGGATTAAACTCTGTGTCTGCTTCAACTGACTTTGCAATTCATGCCTGTCTATCTTTTCACTTATAGTGAAGTTTATGTTATCCTTTTTTTTTTGTGAGCATTTGTTATATAATACATTTAAGTAAATTCGTAGCACCTACATTTGTGCAGTTTTAAAAGTAATGTTCCACTTATAACGTCCCATACAATTATAGTCACGTTTTTAAGTTATTGACTACGAAAACTTCAGATAGAGACCTTTCGAATTGTGCACGGTTCATAACATCTTTAACTGATCAGACACTAATTGTAAATATATATATTTATGCTTTCAAGACTTTGCCAAAAGTGTAAATATGATAAGGTCCACCCTAAACATGTAAAGATAAAAATATAAAACTTTATCAATGGATAATTATGTAATAGGATATTTTCAAGCGGTTACCGAATATCACTAAGCTCTGGGCGGTTTTCAGTAGCTTATTAATTGAGCGCCGTGCCTCAACTCGCCAAGCCCGTAATTGCCACTGGAACTCCAACTAATTACTTTTAAAATAGGAAAGCCATATTTTCATTGGCATTTTTTCGAGCTCCATACATTTTTCCACAATAAGTTATTTCTAAAATTTCAAACATGGATTTGTCTGAATAAACTTTTATTTAATAATATGAATTCAGTTTTATTTAAATAATTTTTACATTTATCACAGCATAGTGAAATAACCTAAGTTATAGTTAAGTTCTTCAACTAGTTAAGTAGAAGTTGCTATTTTAAGTACACTATATTAATTTTATCTCGCGTTCACGATAACTAGATGCGGTAACTAAATAAATTATATTAACGTTTACAAGTTACATAGTTAGCGTTTAGCTCATAATATTTTTTTAGATTAAAGACCATTCACAGTCAGGTCTAATTGGAATAACAGTAAAGGAGATAAGAAGTACAGACTATGTTACAGACTATTGTAATATATATAATGCAAGAAACAAGATGAATTTCAAAGTATGTAGTGGGCAAGAAACATTGAGCAGAGAACGCTCCTCACGTTTAATTGCATTAGATTCAGTTTTTACCCGACTGCGACAGAGTGTACGTAATAATTTGATGTATACACTAAAAAGAACACGGTAATTGTTAAATGACTCGAATTAAGCCGCCCGAAGAAACATCCGTATGTTTACTGCTCATACTAAAGCGTATTTTACATGTGCCAACGTTGTCTCGACCAGGTAGTTAGCTTTATTAGAATTAAAGTTCTAATAAAGTTAACTACCTGGTCGAGACAACGTTTACAACACATTCCATTTTTCACGCTATCTCACTAGGTTCACTTAAATGTTCTCTTTTTAAAGTTTTTGTGAAGTAAAAAGTTAAGTCTTAATCCTGTACTTTGTAACTTTACTACCTCCGGTGGAAATCTTCTTCAAAGTTTATATTTTATTGTACCTTTTATTCTCTTTGTTTTAGATAATTCCGAAAGAATCACTAACTTTTGTATGGTTACTACATAGTGGCTCATGCTTACTCTTCGGTGTGGTTATATATTTAGTTCACATTTACCGAATTGTAATTTAGAAAAATACCAAGATATACAGTCAGCGTCTCCAAACCGTCCATATAAAGAAGTACAACTGTCAAATAATGAAATTTGTAATAACAACTTAAACACAACCGCGTAAGTTTGATTTCAAAGAAATAATAATAATATTAAACAGTTTATTAATGTAGCAAAAACTTATACAAGCAATCAAACTTATAAAATTTTACAAGTAGGTAAATAATAAACTGTCAGAGTTTCCCTGGTTGACTCACTAGGAATCTCTGTGCCCAACCAACCAGTATTTTCTTTCGGCTTGATGTTTTTTATATTTGTACAACATTAGTTCGATATAATAGCTACAGGAACGATTTGAATCCTTTATCGCTGATGAACAAAGGCTATATAATATTTTCTTAACCGTTATAGACCATTACAAAAACTTCAATAATATAACGAAAAGTGTTAAAAACATATGAAAACAAATTCTTATATTACAGCTGTAGAATTTAGTGATAACCACCAACCACCTGTAACGACGGACGTTGTACTATCATACATTGAATTATCTGTCATATAATGTAATGTAGTATCATTTGAAATTTATGATATTTGTATTTTTGTATATCAATGAATATTTATCATATGCTGTGAAATGTCCATGCATGCCGAGACGGCCGGCTAGTGATCAATGTCAAGTTACATCTTAATATTGTTATAACAAAATACTGTTCTGTAATTACTGTAAACATTTTGCTGTGGAATCTAAATTCCAGGATAATTTAAATAAATTCAGGGAAAGTACGTGCAATATCAGAAAAGCAGTGAAGGATATAAGATACGAGATCGTCTGTCCCTTATACTTCCGAAGGAATGTGCGGGATTCATTTCAGGTTCTTGTGTTAAGTAGTTATGATTCAGTAGTTAGATGTGTACTACTTATCAGTCGGTCATACAGACACGGAAGGGTTCCAAAATTTAAAATTTATATATTTTATTTGCCACATCCAAATTTCTCGCTCAACCAATGAGATTGCATAAGCGATAGGAGCCACCACACATAATCGGATCAGAATAATGCGCTTATATTATTTCCTCAAGATAAACCGGAGATAGCAGACATATAATAATCTAATCAAGCTGACAGTGGCGGATTAGCGGAGACTTAACTTTATCAATCCCGCTAGGGACGGCTACAATAATACAGATTGAAGTACACCAATAATTACAATAAAACTACTTTTATGGATTTCCTCTTGTCTGTGTGTAATCGTCTGTCTCAAAATCTACAGGACGGATTTTCTTTCAGTTCTCATTCATTAGAAGAGCGATTTTCGAGAAAAGTTTAATGTATAATATGCCCCTGTTATATATTTCATTCGAATGTAATAAATAACCAACATAAAAACGAAATCTCTTTATAATCTTTATAATTAGGTGTGATTTGATATTTGTGTTGTTAACGTCTGACATATGGATCAAGTCTGAAATAAAGAAATATTTACTTAATTCATTTTTTGATTAGCGATATCTTTATATACCTCTCATAAAAAGAGGAGATTCAGGAGCAGGATAGAGGGGCGCTTTTGCGCTTTTGGTGTAACATCACGCCCCTCCACTCTTCCGAATTTGTCGGGGTTGTTTAATGGTGCAGGAAACCCCTTAGTTAGGATCACGTCGGTCGAAAGTATATGATGTTGAGGTGCCTTGATGATTATCGTATTAGGGGCAACACTTCAAAGGCGGCGTTGATGATGGTTTTAGTGGGTGTTCCACACTAACCTAATGGTTGATACCAGTGAAACTCACGCACGCTACTAGACCTCACCCAGTACTAGTGAGCGCGTGTAAAACCATTCCCTCACGTAACAAAACAAATACACGCTGTCAGATCTTACAAAAAGTGATCATACCAGCTGTGAAAGAGCCGCATCCAAATCTGTATATTACTTCAGATGCCACTTTGCCACAAACAGACAGATATATTGCACACTTCGTGTGGGACTTCAAATACTCCTCGTTGTTCGATGAAGATTAAAAGTAAGTTGTTTTTTTTTTTTCAAAGCTTACCCGTTTTTATTATTAGTTAACACGAGAGTCCAAAAAAGTGTAGATAAGAAATGTTCAATTCATGCTTGTAGGGACGTCATTAGCGGCCAGACAGATTGTAATAGGAAACACAAAAAATATTCGTTACAAAATCTTACCGTTCATTCCAAATCATGTTACTACCAGAAATAAGATAAAGTCTCAGACGGCAAAAGTAGTCCTTATTGTCTAACAAAATAAAATCGACAAGCAAAATGCAAATTTTCCTTAACGAAGCGCATCTATTTTTATTTAGTTGTTGTTCTGTTTCGTAAAGTATACAAACTCATTGTTTAATCTGGCATTCGGAAAACCACTCTATTGAACAAGCAATAGTTACTCCTGTGTCCGTGTGGTATGCTTGGCCAGTGATGAGGTTTCTTTAAAGTATTTAATCTGCGCCGTCGACCCAAATTTAGTGAAGTTAAAGTCCACCACCAACTTGAGTTCTGTGCTGTAACAAATTCCAACCGCAGAGAAACTTTGTGATTTTAACGCTCATTTTGCTTTGTTCACGTACTACCGATAATGTAGGTAGATCTTCATATGACTTTGCTTTGGCATATGGTTTAACGCAATTGATGTCATCGCCCACGTGAATCTCAGACATGGAATACCATACTCCCTCCCTGTTGGATCTTTTGTTGACCTCCCATCTGGCAAGTTCGATGCTCGATGCCGGATATCATGTTCCAGCAGAGTGCCATGGATAAAGCACTTCTTTCCCTGGACCTTCATATTTCATCTGGGTCTTGTGGCATCGTTCCGATTGTGCTCCGGAGTTGGCCCCGTTATTGACGGAACTTTTCCGATTCTCCTAATCTGTTGACATAGTACCCAGCTCTAAGACAGCTTTAGTGTACCCGATCCCTAAAAGCTTACCTTGGTCGAAGCTTTGTGGCATACGCAGACGATTTAGGGCATGCGATCGAGGCACCATCGAGCGCCGTTATCGAACAGAAATGTTCCACGATCTTGAACAGTTTTTCGGATTGGGGGACCTGTAATAGGTTAGCATTTTCCGCAACCAAATCCCAGACTATGACAATTAAGGGTCGTTTTAAAAGCGGACCGACCATTGGGATGTGTCTTTGACCAAGGTGCTTGATGTACACATAGACGATGCTTGATCCTTTGCGCTGCATGAGTTTCGGTGGGCGAGAAGGCCGTCAGCTCTTTCGGGAAGGTCTCACGTGTCTCTACCTCCTCGTGGAGGTGAAGTACCGGGCACTTAGGCAATCCTGACATATGCTGCAGCGCTTTCGAGTCGACGTTCTCACTTGTATATTGTACGTAGTGTATTATTACGCACCCAAAGACCAGCTTTATTTTTATTGACGAATGCCTACAGGTCATGTAGCAGTACGGCGCTACCAGCATCGGCCGGCGTTCTGCCTGCCGATTTGGCGGTTCTTCGAGCGGGACGCGTGCAGGAGGAGTGCGTGGGGCTCAAGGGCAAGGAGCGTAAGGAAAAGAAAAGCGCTATCGCGGACGAAGTCATTTCTACTTGGCAGTCACGCTGGTCCACGTGTGCCAAAGGGAGGGAACTGCACTGTTTCTTTCCAGAAGTTACAACACGTCTGACATATCAATGGGAGGAACCTGAGTACATTATTTCACAGATAATAATAGGTCACGGGTGCTTTAGAGGTGGCCTGCACTAGATGGCGCTATGTGACCGTCGTGTCCTTGCGGTCATGAAGCTGAAACCAGGGACCATGTACTGTGGGAATGTGACTGCACAAAAACGCGTGAAACGTCATGTTGGAGGGCATCGAACGGAATATAGTGGGCCCAGTCTATCATCAGGATGTGGTCGCAACGGAACAGGGCTTTAGGCAATTGAAGACATTTGTGCATACATGACACGCGAAGAGGAAGGATAAGTAACGACATATCTGCATCGAAATAATCAGGGCTGACGAGGTCAATGACGAACTTCTATACTTGTGGTGTCAGGCCCCAGAAAGGGTAGAGTGAAGCAACGAGAGGGCACTTAAATAATTTGTTGGTAGTCAAGAATTGCACGTTGGGGAACAGAGCCGGTGAGCAAACCCCCGAACGCAATTCCCATGATTCGCTCCGTATACCCAGAGTTGGGAAGAAGCATGACTGGAGGTGGGTAAGTGCTCCCACCTTTGGGCAGGGACCCCGCAATGTCATACTACTAAGAGCGACCCGAAGCGTTGACGACCAAGTTATCTCCGTACAGCTCAATTATTTGGTCCCACGAAGTGACGCGGTTCGCTGTGCGCTGTTATCGTATTTTCCATGGGGAGTGTTCCGAAGAATTGTTCGGCTTAGTACTAGCAGCAGGATTCCATCTTCGGACATCGTGACCGAACTCTAAGTTCCACGCCCATCACATTGATGTCAGTAAATCCACAACAGTGCAATTTAAACGACACTACTTACCGCGCTCAACTGTACTGTGGAACCAGCTGCCTCTCTCGGTATTTCCGATATGACACGACTTAGAGGTCTTCCAAAAAAAACATACCTATTCTTCAAAGGCCCGCAACACGTCTGTAAGACGCTAAGTTTTACAGGCGTCTATGGGCGGCGGTAGTCACTACCTACTTTCTCGTTTGACCCTATCTAAAAAAAAGACCTATGGAAATGAGAATCCGAAATACACGTAATCCTGAGATAAATATATTCTAAATAATTGTCAAGGTCATCTCGTATTCTGTATGCTTAGCCCGATATTAACACAAGATTACTCACGTATGTGAAACTGAAGGTCTAACTAAAAATACGCTTTAATTGTCTATTGCATCACTCTTTAACGAAATTAGGTTATGCTTTAATTTAATCCTTGCTATACGATCTCACCACATCACCGTTAAGCTCACGAAATTACGTACACCTCCTATCGTTGTAACAACAGGACGGTATCTATACAAGGGTAGCTCGAGGGTTGGGCGTCGTAATAATATTATTACCTTGTTTACAATACCGTGACGTTTATGGATCGACCCGCACGCCCTGTGAGAGGACACCGAATTATTTAGCCCGTTACATTATAAGTTTATATGCAATCTTCAACTGGAAAGTATAGCAAACAACACTTAGATAGTTAAGAAAATAGCTATTAAGATTGTAAACTATCTTACTATAAATGAAACCTAGCACTAGTGGTGTAGCAAAAATATCAGTTACACAAATAATAATGTACCTGTGGAAATAATAAAACATTTAAGCTACACGACACACAAAATGTTATATGCATAATGGTGTGTTGCATATTATATGTTGTGTCGTGTTGACTTATACAATACAAGTAGTATGTGGCGATGAGTAAATTTGTTATCGTAATGAACTTGTAGTGACTCTGCGGCGCGTCGCGGTAGGTCACATTAGGTCAGGGATATCGAGTGCAGGTGCCCTGATGATTGTTGTTCCGGGGCACCTCACCAAGGGCGGCACTGATGGCACTCGCGGTGATTTTTGTGCGTATTCTGCACTATCATGTTCCGCGAGTCCCACATACCCCTGGACCCCACCCAGGACCGGTGAAGGTGTGTAATTGCATTTCCCCGAGTCACCAAAAAGAAAAAAAAGATGGAATATACAACCATTTCTTATTTCAGGATAAAAAATAATTTGAATATGTGCAATCATAAATCTACTTATTCGCAACATTTTCACAGTGAAAGATTAACTTCAATGTCTATACGATAGGAAAGAAAGTATTATGCTAACCACTTATTTCTTATAGTTGCACCACGCTTAAGTACCAAGGGAATTGTAAAGGGTAAATGAATATAAAATAATGGGGAGCCGGCCCTTCGTTACTTGTGCGGTTTTCCTTTTTTTCACGGTTTCCCTTTTTTTTTCGTAAAACGCTATTTTGCCTTTTCAACGTTGACGGTTACACTTGGCTTTAATAGGAGACTTGTTTTAAAAGTTTTTTACCTTCAACGGAAATCTCATTTAGGCCTTTAAGTAAAACCGAGTTTTATTTCCCTTTTCATATTTTTTTTAGTATTTTTTTTAGTATTTTTTTTAGTATTTTTTTTAGTAACGTCACTTATTACTGAGCCTTTTTAGTTACTTTATCTAACAATTAACATTTATTTATGAGTACAATAAAATATACACTCATTTATTGATATAGAACGGCATACAACATTTACTGGGGAACAGTTCGTTTGGTTGAACGCACTAATAACGGCAACTACTGGTCCGATTTGCTAAATTATTTCAGTTCTATCATATTTTTTTTATCATATTTTTTTTTAGTAACGTCACTTATTACTGAGCCTTTTTAGTTACTTTATCTAACAAATAACATTTATTTATGAGTACAATAAAATATATACTTATTTATTGATATAGAACGGCATACAACATTTACAGGGGAACAGTTCGTTTGGTTGAACGCACTAATAACGGCAACTACTGGTCCGATTTGCTAAATTATTTCAGTATTAATTTTTTTTTCCATTTACCAAACAGTCTATAGAATATATAAATATCACTTGCGGCTGTAAACATGAGCGGTGCGTGTGGGTTACACACATACGTGTACATGTGAGATCTAGTATGAAACGGTAGGCTCGCGAAATTTGTCATCTGGCCTCTTTGATGGTCAACAAGTATTGTTCTTCTCAAGCAGCCTCTAGAACTCAATTGACCTCTTGGCCGTCAGTGTTACTCTAGATATCTAATAATTAACGTAGTTTCGATAAATAAAACGTTAACATTTACGCACAATCGGGTTCGTATAAAAAGTTAGCATTTATATGCGTTTAAATTACATTAAATTTACATGTAACATAAAGTGAAACAAAAAAAAATATGACTTACATAGAAGACTGTATTTTATTTTTTCCGACCTAAAATATTCATTATAAGAATCAACATCACCGGGAGTTACTCTATAGGTTTATATTTGTTCCGTACGTTTCTTTCGATGTACTCAACCATAAAAATATTGTTATAATTCAATATACCATTTCTTAGAAACTAAGAGGCCTATGTTTAATTATAACAATATTGTTTATATTGTCTTGCCGTTCATTAAAAGAGGCTACATCCAGCAGTGTACCGATAGAGGCTGATAATAATGATGATGATGAATTCATTGCTGTCCTCCACAATGTTTTCAATTTGGTATAATTAAATGATGTTTAATTAAAATGTAATACTCCAACTTGAACGTACCGAGCTCTTTTCCTGAACTTTATAATTACCGTCTGTTTATCTTGTGTAAATATTTTATACAATATTAAACCATCTGAAAGTTTGCTTTGAAACATTAAAAGTAGTTCGAATATTGGAAAAATTTAAGCCTACAGTTGTTGACTTGAAGATTCCAAGAGCGTTCGAAACTTTGTAAAATTTTATTCAATGAATTTTCATTCTATAATATATATTTTAAATATTGTAATTTTATGAATTGGATGTAGTGTAATACATAATTATGTAGCAATTATAAATACTCCATATTAAAAACAAAAAATGTTTATTTTTTTCCAACTCGGGAGTACTCTGGGACCACTGTCATCGCAAAATAAGAAGGGCTACAGATAAATGAAACCCGCAGATGCCTATCTTATGCGATATGTCACGTTCCCTCCTTTAGCTGAACGATGGTCAACACGCACTGCACAGACAGCATTCTTGAAGGTGACCAGAGTTAAAAACGAACAACAACAACACATCTTCACACCATTTCCCTAATAGCTATCCCATTGAGAAATGAGCATAGGAAAGAGAAACGAAGCGGTATATATCAGATCCTCATATACTCACGTGCCTTGCCTCCTTCACATTAAAAATAAAAAAACCCACGAAACTGATATTTAAACCCTTCCTTCAACCGTCAAAACTTGTCAGGCTTAAAAGCTATAAACAGCGTGTTTGCAATGTGCAAGAAATAAAACGTTACTTTCTTTACTTTTAGAAGTTGTTTCGAGAATATACGAAAAACATTACGATTTATAGTGAGAGCAACGCCTCTCGAGCTCGCATTTTAGCAAAGCGGCCTTACAGCCCGCTCGTCTATCATCGAACCTGGCTTATATAGACGAATGTTTTTTCATTCTTTCGTGGTTTCATACATTCGACGTTTTTAAAGTTCAGATCAATGAAACCCTTTCGGTATCAATTTTTATATCGCACCGCGGCAGTCGGTTGGAAATGGCGATTCACTTCGACTTTCCACATCGTTAGCTGGACGTAACTGCTAGTGCCGCCGGCACATAATATAGGCAACAGCGGGTAATATGTGTCGCATAAAGGTTACATTACATATGAATAACAGGTTTCGATCTGAGCTCTTTGTAGAGAACACGATTTATTGTCATTATTATTGTATATATATATGTATATATGGCTCTTTACTTTCAATACAAAATGACATAAATGTTTTACAATGCAATACAATGTAAAATCTAAAGTGTCGGATTGTACAGGTTTTTTTTTTAGAATTTACACCTTATGAAGCACGGTATGAAAAAAATACGAACAGAAAAATTGAGTGATACGATAAACGGACGAACGATTACTACAAAATTATGTTCATTATCAAGCAATAAGCTGCAGTCTTACGTGTGGGAGTTAAAACTTTTTGTTGTCTTATGTATAGAAAGCAAAGAAACGTGAGTTCGAAGAGTATGTATAAAATCTTCTTCAATAGTCACGAGGAGCCACCGATTGCAAGCAGCTTGTACCGTGACTTGTGGCACTCTCTGGGGTACACCCATGCCCTGAAGTACTACTGCTGATGAAGATGTGACATCAATGATTTTGTATATTTGTTGCGCTCTTTCATTTCGTTCCCTAATGTTACCTCCAGTTTTCTCCTCCTGCTAACCGCATCCAAACCGGACCTGCTACTGTACGGGGATCGTCTTTCCACCTGGTGAGCGGTGGACCGACTTCGTTTTCCTATTGATGTCTCAAGTTTACGCGATTGTTACTCATTAAAATAAAACTAATTTTACGGATTGTATCGCGGTTTATTTAATTATTTAATCAGCTCGACATTTCAGAAGCTTTACAGCAACCATGGTCACAGGTGTACTGAGATGACAGATGTACTGATGTTATAATTTTTTTTTAAATTTTAAAATACCCGAAGTATTATAATTTTAATTTATCCGATTATCTCAAATAGTATTTATTGTAACGTGCTGTCTTGAAGTGTTATGTTTACCTTTTCATTTGATTTTGTTTACCACTGTGTCCTAAGCAGGGTCATTTTCTGTATTGAAATTTGGATGTTTTTTTTTTAAATTTCAGTAGCCTCACGGATCACCCACTGATGGTAAGAAACATGTCAAGCAAGTTTTGCGACTCATCCATCTGCATACCCTATGGCTGCGCATGAGCGTATAGTTGTTCTCTATTACTGACGCAACCGTTCACCTTCGTGCATTAATAGCATTTGCAGTTTGATGGTTCGGCAGCAGTGTAAAAATCAATACATTTCACACCACGCCATATAATTTCAAGGAGACCCTCGACTCACATGCTGAGAGTGCTGCGCCCGCAACGATCTGTGTCAGGTCCCACTAACACGCTTTCACGCTGAGGCCGCGGATACGCAGAACTATAATTTATAAAAGAGACACTCGTAATACTGGCACAGATTGTATCCTCATTTATTTACATTGTAAACCTCGTTAGTAATATTGACGTGGTTGCGTTTGCATTAAATTTGCTTTACAGTAACACTGTAGTGTCCTTTCTAATAAACGAACATCTACGACACAATAAAACAATGTAGAAATCCTCTTAAAGCTGTAAGTCACTAATTGTTCCTTGTACTTTTACAAGAGTTTTGCCAAGAGACTGCTCCCATGCGACTTCAACTTTTACAAGAGTTTTGCCAAGATACTGTTCCCATGGGTCATATCATACCCCCGCACGGGGGCAGAGGGAGCCGTATCAGGATTTTGGTCCTCTTCCGGCGGCAGCGGGGTCTCACTCCATTACTATGGAGCGGTCATTGGGGTGATCTTTACAGATAGCATTTGGGAACGGTTGCCGGCGGGGCCCGGGCACCCGTCCTCACAGCGGGGTTGTCCTGGGCGATCTAACCCCACCGGGTGAGATCGCCGGTAATCCCGGCGAAGGCCCAGCGAGTGGCAGCCAGCTACCAAGGACGGTAGTTACCCGCTGATTACGCGGGCGAGTGAGCCCCGCGGCTTGATAAGAAGAAGGAAAAAGAGGGGAAGGAAGCTATTCCCGTACCGTATATACGTGATAGGAACCCCAGTACGGGGACTTGGATACGAAGGAGCGAGAAGGTATATTACTCAGTAAGGCGGATAGGATGCGTAGCATTAGAGGCGTTTGTGATGACGGCATTATTGGTTTTGATGAGTGAAGGCATGAATGGTGAAAGCGTGAGGCGTTAGTAAGCGTGTGAGCTAGGAAGCATGATGAGACTCGATGAATGAATTCCGTGATGGGGGAGCAATGATTGGTGAGTGAAGGCGCAAAAGCTATGAGAAAGCATAGTGATAGGCAAAAAACAGAAAACAGTAAGGCCGATTGGCGGGGCGGAGGAAATATTATAGCGGTGAACGGACCACAGGCGTCCTTGCTCCTGTGGGCGCCCGCGACGGTCCAGCGTCCAGCGCATCAGGGGGCTGCGCGGAGTCGCGCGGGTACACTCTGCGGTCGGGAGGTCGCCTGTGATAGGGGGCGAGATGACGGAGCGTGGCCTGAGCGGAGGTGTCCGCTTTGGCGAACAGGCGGGAGGCCAGGCCGGCTATATGCCTGTCGAGGTCCTCCACTTCAAGGTCCCGGGAAATGATGGAGTTCCTGACGTAGCGGGGGGCATCAACTATACGGCGCAGGGCCCTGGATTGGACCGCGCGCAGTCGACGCTTGTGGTAGGGCGCCAGTAGGTGGTACCACGCTGGAGCCGCATATGTCAGGTGGGAACGGATGTAAATCTTGTAAATCAAAAGTTTTACCTTTAGCGGAAGGAACCTCGACAGCGCCGGCTGCAGCTGTCGAATCGCTGAGGAGGCCTGTGCCGCAGAGGCGCAGGCATGTGGACCCATGGTTAGGCCGGCGTCCAGGCAAACCCAGGTATTTGGCTTGATAGGCCCAGGGAGTGGGCTCGCCGCCGAGCGCCAAAGGTTATGGGAGGCTCCGGCAGCGGGGAAAGATCACCGCCTATGACTTTATTTTGATTTTGCGAAGAGAAACAAAACACTCTCATAACGCGGACAGGCTCCAGCGTGACGCGCGGTCCTAGTGAACGTTATTATAATTCGCTCTAGCTACTAACCAGAATACTACTTAATCATTGACGTTTATAAGTTTGTTTATGATTATATCGAGTGAAACAATTGTAAACCTCAGTGATTGAATGAGAGTCCACTGAATATCTATTAGTGCTCAATACTATTACAAAAAATAATCAATAACAGAATGTATTTTGCGACGAATAGAGTTCTCTGATGAAATACGCTACTGAATACTTATGAAGTTATCACTTTAATTTTAAGTTTTGTCCTTAAATTAAAGGCGAATATTGGCCAGATATAAACCGGGTGACTGGCTCTGTCTTATTCGCATTGAAGCCGATATGGGAAAGGTGGTGGATAGACCAATGTCTAAGCATTAGTTTGTAAGTTATATTTGTAATGTGGTTCTATTATTATTATACTCACCAAAGTCGTTTATCTTCTTAACTGTCACGCTGAGTTATTCATTTCTCATTAGTTTGAGCTATGTCTATTTAATAGTACTGTCAGAGGTATTGGTCTAAAATATAATGGCGTATTTGTTCCGAGTGTATCTATTGTGTATGATGTAGTGTGGGTGCGGTCCGGTTAGCGCTGTATATGTTTATGCATACAACAGGGCATGTACTACCTTGGATATAATAGAACTGCAAGATGTTATTCTAGATTCATCTAGCTGGATGTCATATTTCTGTCTTTATTTTATATTATACTTGTATTATATATGAGCAAGTAACAAACTACTTAGAAAAGATTTGTTGCGGGAGGTGCAGTGAAGTTTTAGGGGAGATCGAGGGACTGTCACGGGATTACTTGATGTGACTGGTAATATTTTACAGTCACAGGACCAAGCCACGTGTACTCCTCTTGTATTGCTATACTTCTCATGCACTTTTGAGTTCTTAAATATCAGCATGCTCCTGTCTAAATTGAGCTATTACGGCTTTGACAGCGATGTCATAAAGTGGTTTAACAGTTATTTGAGTGAACGTCTACAGTATCTAAAAAATAACAAAATTTGATGATTGTTCTCACCTCTCAGAAACAATTGCCATATAAAAAGGTATCCCGCAGGGCTATATAATGGGTCCTATACTAATTTTATTATATGCAGCAGACATGCAAAATCATATACCTCACTGTAAATACCATTTCTGTGCAGATGACACCCAAGTGTATATCTCATGTAGGCCTTTAGAAATCGACACTGCAATTAACAAACTAAATGATGATCTCAATAGAATACTTTTATGGTCCAAGAAAAATAGCTTGCTTTTGAATTCCGAAAAATCTATTTATATGATATGTGGAACGAAATCTCAAGTATGTAAATTAAATATTACAAATGACGTTTTGTTGATGGGTCAACCTATAGAAAGGGTATACGAAGCACAAAATCTGGGATTGTAAATGGACGGTGATCTCCGATTTGACAACCACATAATTAGCTGAGTAAGGGAATGTTTTTACCGTCTTATTATACTATATAATATGAGACAGTACCTGGGAATAGATTTGCGCATCCGCCTCTCGGAAACCCTGATAATTTCGAAGTTAAACTACATAGACATTGTGTATGGACCTCGTCTGACACAAACAACCAAACACACAAAAACTAGTACGGAGAATTCGGAATGCTTGTGCTAGTTTCTGCTTCGACATACCTTCTAGAGGACATGTTAGTCCCTACCTGATCTTTAAGTGTGTCTTTTTTTTGGTGTGTTGAAGCACGAGGAGCCTTCATATTTGTACATAAAACTGGACCGGACATCTAACCTAAGAACTTGTGAAACCCGACAGTATTCTAAGGAATTTGTTGAACAAAAAAACAAAACAGCCTAGTTAAGGGGTAGCTTCCGTTACGCAGCTGCTAGATGTTGGAACAAGATACCCCCACCAATCAATACATGTCATTTTTTTACAGATTTAAAACAAAGCTACTGACTGGTATTTATGACAAATAGACAACTAGAGCATAAAAATTTTGTACAATGGCTTAAGAATTTACTAAAGCTCAAGTAGTAAGCTTTCAGTCGGCATTTCATACGCATATGGCGTTGGCAGCCATTAAAATATCGGTAGTTTCTTATCACGTATCATCTGACGAGAGCTGATCAACACTTAGTGTAGACAAAGCCTTTATACTTCGTAGTATGGATTAACAAATACTTACAGTAAGCTGTGATGTTGGAACATTGATTCTCTTTACTTATGGTTATATTTTTATTCTGACAATTTTTACATTCTTTAAAATTTATAATAAATTATGAAGAACAAGTGTGATTTCAGCCCAAAGAGAAACAACTGTTAATATATCAAATTTGCTTGTATCCTGTTTTCACACTTGAATTTTTTTCTTCACATATCTATGTAGTGTATGTGTAGTTAATATCGACATAATAACAGATACGTTACAGTACAGTACCCCTTACAATTTTTAAAGAGTTGGGTTGAGCTGTCACAACGCGGAGCAAGTTCATTATGAATAGTGTAATAATATCAGGAGGAAGTGATATTCAGCTTTGTGTTTCATTTGGTTGGTCAGAGTTCAAAGAAATGCTTTTCATTTGACACGAAAATTACATTTCACAAATGACATTAAATTAATTAATTTTGCAATCGATATATTCTTTTATGTCATAAAAATTAAATTTCATGAGCCACGTATATAGTTTAATCCTAAATTTGTGGATTGGTAGAATTTTAATGTCCTCTGGTAGTTTATTAAATATTTTTGTACTCATATCATAACATTGTTTTTTACATTTTCTTAGTCTACGAACTTTGTCTATAACAAGTCTGTCCGTATTTCTAAACTTTATATTTGGATTGAAATCACAAACTTTTACAAACATACTTTTATTTTGTTTGACAAAAAATACATATCTCATAAATATATAACGTGAGCAACGTCATAAATTTTAGGTATCGAAATAAAGGCTTGCATGACTGAAAAGGAGCTTTAAACATCATAAATCTAACACAATTTTTCTGTGCAATAAAAACTCGAATGCTTATTTATTATGTGATTTATGATGTTAATTATGTGAATACGAACTATTATTACCCCAAATAATTACGCCGTACCGAAAAACTGAGGCGACATAAGCATGATATGTTGATAATATTTTTGTAAGGTCTGTGATTTTTTTCAAGTATTTTAGGGCCTATACAAATTGTGTGTATTCATTCACAGACGTAATCTATGTACGACGTCCAGCTTAACTGAACATCAATTTTTACTCCTAGGAAATTGGTTTTAGTCAGATTTTCTACTTTCGATTGCTTATGTTTCCAATTTTATTTTGTAGAATCTCATTTAGTTTGTTTTGGTCAAATTTACTTGCAGGTTATTTTGGCCCAGCTACCTTATTACGGCCTTAGTGGTATTCTTAATATCATCTTCATGATTAAGATATGGATGAACTTTGTAGCCTGTGCGTGCCGTGATTGTTACATCATCGGCGAAGAGGGTGCATTTATGTTTTATAATATGTCCAATATACTTTCTCGTGGAAAGGGCACTACTAACATTTTTAAGAAATTCAGTTAGATATGATATACATTTGGAATCACGAAAAAAAGGACCGACTGTCTGATTTTTGTGGATTTTTAGCTACAAAATTAACAGAGACAGCATAAGCTTAACGGGCACAACCGTACCATTTTTTAAGTTTCATTACAATGAAAAGTTACAATAAACAGGCACAGTTGAGTAAAAGTGTATTTTAATCGTAACGTTTTAGATTCTTACCCAATTCTTTACATTGAGGAGGCTTACTTGCTCATATGTGCTTTTTAAACGTAATATTGCTCTTTTATTGCTAATTTTTATGTTAAGGTACAAAGAAATATGATACTTTTTAAGTGTACCTAATAATATTTAAAATATAATATGAACATCATAGTATACAAACATAACTTTTAAAATTCACACAATTTCGTAAAAGACATTTTATACATGTTTTTTAACAAAATTCAAAAAATATTATAATCTTGATTTTCTCAACATTTGCAGAATGTTAGTTGTGCCCTTTCCAATTGCGACGGCAGTTTTGTAGTCTGAAACGTAACATTGGAGTTCGTTATTTTTGTCGAGGACAATAATAATAAAGTTATTCATTTATAAGCTGTAACATGAAGCCGAATATGATTTATGATTACACGTCCATTTCTCCACTGTGTATTGCTTAAGACATAAGCTGATACTAAACTTCCTACAATCATTATGTCACTTTTTATTTCTTGCTACTGTTTTGCATCTGTACTCTGTAGTATTACGCGACATTGATTCCATTTAATGTACATCTCGAGTGTTATAAGAAAATTATTGAATTTTGACACAATTATTTTATTAGGGCTTCATAAATTTTAGTTCAGAAAGGCGCTATCGATGATTAAATAAACAACATGGCGCAGGGAGACCTGTTTAGTGACATAGTTACTACTTGACACACCTTAATAGCCTCACTGAATCCATATTTTGATTGGATCACCCCATTTGAATGTATAATTAAGTAAATTGGTAGCGATCGGAGGAAATGGTAATCGGCACTCTGTAGCTCTGCAATGGGTCGCGTTCACTTACGACTGCTGCTCTCAGCTGAGGGGTGAAGGGTTTGCAATAGACGCTCATATAATTTATAAATGACACAATTAAAATACTGTGTGGTGTCTGCAAAACAACGATGTAAACATCATCAATATTATTATTATCAATGAATATGTCATGCTATTTTGACCTTATATAATTGAAAACAGAGTACATTGAATTAAGTAGCAGAGTCAGAACCATTCAATGCTCCCCTATTCTATGGGCCAAAGTTACTAAAAGTAGTACGAGACACGACAGCATAGTTGTCACTTTACGGCCGTCTCATGATAGGGAGAGTAATCTCCCCGCTCGTACCGGCCCAATTCGTCTACAATTCCACATGGAATTTACTAAATACGTGCGTATTGTTTCATGTGTATTTTTTAAATTAGTTATCCAGTCCAAACTAGGAAATTCTTGACATACTAACTACTGGAATTTATTGAGGAGGAAGTTATTATATTTAATTATAGTGTAGGGATGTCAGATTTTGAATTCTAAAATATTTTGGAAGCCGATAAGAGAGTGGAATAGGACATTATATTTTCGAATGATGCAAGTGCAGGATTTTCAGCTTCTGAAATACACGTTTTAAGTGCTACCAAATCAAAGCCCAAGAAGGAAATGTCGCAAGTGAAAAAGTTTAGTTAAAATGTTAAATTTAGGATTGCTAGTTTTGTACTTTTTGTATATTACTATCTCTAATTTAGCATTTATCAAAGTTATTAAATGCATTGAAACGGCCGATAAAATACGATTTATATAAAAAGTATCGAATTAAACATTCTGTGTTTGAGGACCCACCAGGCATAGACTGTTACAGTTTACTTTACAGTTAGCAACATAGCACATGGTGGCAAGTCAAGTAGCAATGCGGATCCGTAGTTTGTACTTGTGTATATAATGTGTTGTGGTGACGCTGCCATGTGAGCATCATGCCTACCGCTGGCCCACGCTCCGGTGGTGTCATGAGCGCAATTCTCCGTCAGGGAAATGTTTATGAAACGTAGTATAATGTACGATGAGGTTATATTTTCAAGCTTTACAACATACCGCACATAGAAGACAAACGGCAACGCAACGCAAATAAACGTCCACACACCGAGAAATATGCGGAAAGGCTGCTCTCCTCTACCTGGTCCCTCTGTCGGCCCATCTAGCCTTTCCGTAGCTGTACACAGACGGCATGAACACCTCTTTTATACTATACATCGATATGTCTCCTTACCTAATATTCTTAGTAATAATGGGACCAGCATGAACTAGGTTCTGCTCGCTCACACCATCGCCTTCAATTGTCAGCTATATAATGTCGCGTTTCGTGCGGTTTGGGACTTACTTGTCAGTAACGCGGTTGTCTATGGGCGTCGGAAAACAACGTCAAAAAGCTCCGATGTCTCATTTGCCCCCTATACGATAAACATAAAAAATAGGACTTTTAAATCAACAGTGGAATAAACGTTCAATCGCAAACCAAATAAATAGGCTTGTGAGTTACCTGGTTAGTAGTATGCACTCAACCCCTCACAAGAGCTGTACCAACGTAGTGGGACAGCTCCTCTCAGCCCCTCCCAACTGCTCCGCTTCGATCACATGTTATGTTGCCCACTAGCAACTTTACGAGCTTGCGCTTAGAGGCACCTTTAACTTCGCTTATTTATTATTTACGGGTACTCTAAACTTATCGAATCAGATCAGCCACTTAGTTAAAGTTATCTACATATAGCATGTAGATAACACTAATTAGGTGGCTGGTTTGCTTGTTTATAAAATTTACTCAGCGTGATGAAAAGAAAGCCCCTTCTCTAACACCCATTTTTTTAAAGTAAACAATTGAACCTGGATGTATTGTAAGAGATTTGGTCTACTGAAGGGTTGGCGGATGAAAGAAAGTACGTACATAATATTTTTTTAAATAATAACTAGGTAACAATTATTGTATTCATTAATTATTTCTAGTTTTTTAGAGAAATTTTATCTTAAGAATTTGGGAAAATAGATAAACTTATAAAATTAAGCTGTAATTCTATCCACGTAATTCCATTCAATATATGTAAGTTATTCATATAAAATTTATGTAAGTTATTCATATAAAATTGACACGAAATACGTCGAAAAAATGTAACTTGAAAGACAAATAGGTATTAATGTCGGCGAGATTAGATCCCGACCGTGACTGTCACGCCGAGTCCCGGGAGCACGTTGCTTCAGCGCCGCGCCAGTTAAATGTGCGTCTTAATAACCAGCCGCTAGAGTTTAATATTCGATCATGAACAGTGTACACGCAGTGCACGATATCATCAAAATATTAAATATTTCACGTGACAAAGCTTTGTGTTGGCTGTGCTGAATTAAATTAGCATTATCTTTTTGCTTTCTTTCATAAAACTCCGCAGTTTCATTCGCGAGATTCAGTTTCTTTTAATTTTTATGATGCAACTCTGAGCCCTTCTACCGTGTATTATGTTGTAGTGACAACTAACCAGGTCATACATAGCTACAAGTGCCTCTTAAATACTTCTATTACTAAAGGAGACAGGCCATTTCAGAGGTGGTCAAAATAAGACAATGCAAACATATTTTTATTAAAAATTAAATAAACTCAATCAAAACGAAAAATGAAAAAAAAATTGTAAAAAGAAACTCAGAAACAAGATTTTATTTAATTTCCTTAAAAATAGAAAAAAACTTTAAATTAAATCAAACCAATCAATTTTGAACAAATGAATGAGTTAAACTATTTAGTAAATTTTATAAAATCTTGAATGAAAGAAAATATCGGTGTCAAAAAGAAACATCAAAATAAATCCTTATTTAGCCGCGGAATATTGACAACCATGTGGCAAGACTGGCATGGTTAATTTTTTGTCATTGTAACGTGTAGACTTTACGAGACCGATATCAAAATTCAAAATCTTTATATTTATGATTTTGTAGATCAAGGAATTTTTGCCATACTTCGTGAAATATCCGTGTGAAGCCTGGACGGACTTGTAGGTAATAAAAGAGAAATGTCTCAGTTTTACATTGGTTTATTATATATGAAAAAGGATTATACAGCATCTTAGATGAAAACTCCTGAAAGACTAGATTTTATTCTGACTTTTTCAGAAATGAAATCGTCATATTCCATAAACCGTACAAAAAAAACCTTAACAATTTATGTACTAAAGCTATTTTCGTGAATTGCTCGTATATTAGTGAGTATTATAATTAAGGCGATTATTCAGATTTAGATATTGTCGCAAACAGACCGACAGAAAGATGTGGGAAGTAGACTTTATGTATATATAATATATTTTACAAGGATATAATTGTCTTATCATAATTCACAATTACTATTATTTTATAGTATTCCGGGCGCTCGAGAACCGGAGCATATTTTAAATATTTCTATCTATTGTAAAAGTCCTATCTAAGAGTATAATGCCTTTTTGTTGGGCATTGTGAGTTGCGATGTATTAAACTATGTAAGTACAATTATACGGACCATTAGCATATACGCTCTACGCCCGGCATGGCTTGTGAAGTACAATGGAGAGGCTTCGAGGGCCGTCGCCATTTCATTATTATATTACTGGCAATATTTATCGAGCCCGAGGCTGCGTAATTGAAGGGTAATGGAACAGTGAATTGGAAAATATTTTATTTATCGATGACAAACGAAACTTAAAACGGATTTCATCATCGAGTAAGCGCATGAAACTTATAATATCAGTAGATCGATATAAGCTGGCACAATTTATTTGTGTACCGTAATTGGGATTATATTAGAACGATCCCAACAGGTATTGCGATTGCTACATTACAGTGGAACCGGACCGGCACGGCCGAGAATTATTCCTAATAAATGTAAAATAATTGTGACAGACGTACATTAAATGGAACTTTTAAAATTATCAATACGATTGTCAGAAATGGCATAAGATGCGCGGTGTCCTATGAAATGAAAATTGTATGCCAATCGATCTTATGAAAATCAGACGTTATGTAGTTACAGTGACCGTACATGTACAGTATCCGTATATGTACAGTAAACGTGCATGTGCAGTAAACGTGCGTGTATAGTATACGTGCATGTACAGTAAACATGCATGTGCATTATACGTACATGTACAGTATACGTACATGTACAGTATACGTACATGTACAGTATACGTACGTGTACAGTATACGTACGTGTACAATATACGTACGTGTACAGTATACGTACATGTACAGTATACGTATATGTATAGTATACGTACAAGTACAGTATACGTACATGTACAGTATACGTACGTGTACAGTATACGTACGTGTACAGTATACGTACGTGTACAATATACGTACATGTACAGTAAACGTATATGTACAGTATACGTACATGTACAGTATACGTACATGTACAGTATGCGTACATGTACAGTATACGTACGTGTACAATATACGTAGATGTACAGTATACGTACATGTACAGTATACGTACATGTACAGTATACGTACATGTACAGTATACGTACATGTACAGTATATGTACATGTACAGTATACGTACATGTACAGTATACGTACATGTACAGTATACGTACATGTACAGTACACGTACGTGTACAGTATACGTATGTGTACAGTACACGTACGTGTACAGTATACGTACGTGTACAGTATACGTACGTGTACAGTATACGTACGTGTACAATATACGTACGTGTACAATATACGTACATGTACAGTATACGTACTGTATACAGTATACGTACATGTACAATATGGGTACATGCACAGTATTGGTACATGTACAGTATGGGTACAAATATTTCTAAGTAATGTGTGATACAAATATATCTGTAGATACGTAAATGATAGCGCTGTGATTTAACTTCATTCACGTCTTTTAATATTTACGGACAACTCCTATTTAGAGAGTAATCTTGAGAAATCTCTTTTAAAATATCCGTACTCGCTTTGACAGTCGAATTGGGGAAACTAGCATCTGCGGCTGTCGTAATGAAACACGGCGCGGGACATTAGCGCGCACCACCTGGGACCTGCACCGAGATTGGTATAGCCTCCGCCCTCGAGCACAATGCGGCCCGCAATTCTCGAATGACATACGAAACATGAAGCTGTTGACGACGATAAAATCATAACACGCTAATAATAATGATAATTGAAATACAATTTTAGACATTGAATACAACTTTAACAATACTTTAACATTGAATGTAATAATCAGTAAAGTAGGATCACTTTCTAATGTAATGAGAGTCCCGATGTGATTTTCAGAGAGGAACATGAAACTGAAGTCTCCGCACGAAGAGGCTTCACTCAGCCGCAGCCGCATGGGAGCGGTCGCCGAACAAGCCGCTACCTGCAGCTCCATCACCCTGCAACCTGCGTTAGATTATTTTGCTTATGTTATCTATAAACGACACTGACAAGTGTAGGGAATTGAATTTTTAGTAATACCAACAATTACACCAAAAACGAGTGCAACAGTGTTCTGAGTAACAGATGTAACCGCTATCTAAATACAACGTAATGGGACATAAAACGAAGTGTTGGTCGGCCGTTCACTAGGTGGGAGACGACCTCCGTGCTGTAGCCGGTCCGGGATGGACGGGAGTAGCCGGAGATCGGCCGTCTTGGCGTTCATTGAGAGAGGCTTATGTCCAGCAGAGGACTGATAAGGGCTGATAATGAATGAAAAAAATGAGTCATAAATCACTTGCAGTTTTGTGTTGTGGCGTCAAAATACGAGAATATGTATACTTTATTTTTATAATAATATAACAAGCCTAAAATGTCGCAGCTATGTGGTAAGTAATTTAAATTTAAAAAACACTTTTAAAAGTTTCGAAATTTGATTAAAAATTAGTTGCATAAACTAGTAAGAGTCTAGTAAGAGTCTAGTAATCTCAAAAATATAGAAATTTCTGTTTTTTAAGTGTTTCCTTCGTGAAAGTATATTATCTCCTTCTTTTAAAATTCAAATTATCCCGAAATAAGCTTGGAGTGCATAGTAGGTCGTGGCGGTCGGTAAGACAGTTTGCTTAGTTTCAGGAATATCAGCAGGGGAGGTGCGCCTGAGCACACGCTAGGAATTGTAGGCCGATATAATTTATGCACCTGATTTGGTAGCAATCATAACAAATCAATAATTCAACATCTACCCAAACCAATTTTTCAGTTGCTGTAATATAGTTCCAAAGTGCATCGCATACTCGTTTGTCTCCCAATCTCATGAAAATGTGGTAAAATTGTCTAGTGATATTTATACGACTTGCAGATCATAATACGACAACACACTTTTATTGAAGTGAAAACATAAATTATATTATTTGCTTTCTCTGCTGTTACAAGGGTTTTGTGACCAGCGAAATCCGAGCGCGTCTGCTATAGGGCCCAGTAATAGTGACCCGACCCAGGCGAATCGTTCATCTGTTCCGAATTACAAGTTCTTTGATGATATCCTAGATTGTAATCTTCATTTGTGCCAAATTTTATTTAAATTCGTTGTATGGCTTAGCCTATAGTGACAATGGGCTGGTCACACACTCAGTAGATGGATGGATGAACTGGAGCAAAGGCCGCGTTTAGGAAAAAGTAGTGTTATTCTCAGAGCAGTAGCCGGTCCGGGATGGATGCGAGTAGCAGGACATCTTCAATACAACACTTGCACAGTTGTAAAACTTTCCTAAGATTCAGCAATCGTCATGTATATTAAGAGCTGAACCATCAGTATAGCAATATGAGATGTCCATTAATTATCAGACGCGCTAGTGGCTAGGAGAGGTTATAAGATGAATGCACTAGTCACAAAGGGCAGATTATAAAATGTATAGGTAACAAGTATACAATTTGAGGCTTTTCATCATTCTTGGAATAGTTCACATCAACCTCCATTCATTCTTCTTTAGGGAACGACGAGATGGTCGATTCAATGCCAAAATATTGTATTTACTCAAGATTTTAGATAGTTAATGACTTGACAAAGCATGTCGCGCCTAATTTTCATTACGGAATTTTCAGTTTCATCACTATCCCAATTACTGTGAACTGAAGGTGCATTATGAGGCTAATCTGAATCGACACGTACCCTGGCCACAGTCACAGCTAACTACAGTACTTTGCGCTTCAGTCTAGTTAACGCCATCTAGTCAGCTTATGACTAGATGGCGTTAACTAGACTATAGCCGATAAATTAAATTCGCGTAAACGTGCATTTGTGAGAAGTCCGATGGTATAAATTAAATTTGCGTAAACCAGCATTGGTGAGAAGTCAGTTGATATTGATTGACTAATCATTACTTTATTTAAAACCTGCGAAACGATCCGTGGCGTCAAAAAGAAAGTCCTTTGTAATAATAAATTACTATTTATCTCTGTAGTGATAAGCTTGTCACTGTAGTCATAGGTGAGGGCGGAACATGTTAGTACGTTAAATTGCGGATCCGCGGCTCCGCGAGAACTTCGTGCGGACTAAATCATATCTCAGAGAGCGCATCTTCAGAATATTTTATATCTTCATAAACTGTGGCTCTTTAGAGACCTTTGTATGAAGCCATTTATAGGTTTCATTACCTTCCCTAGGTTTGAAAATTCTCTTTTATTATAAGTTTCTTTTAACATATTCATAGAAGAAATATACTTTTTGTAGTGTGAATATTTTTTCTTATTTTTTTAGGGAATCATGTTTATAAATTATATATTAACGCTTGAGTGTATTTTTTCGTATACGGCACTGGAACCTTTCTTCTACAGGACTGTAGTTTAACGAGAGGTAGTGTTGTAGCCGCAGAATTAGTACTTTATGTTCAAGTGACACCACCGGCAATTGCGTTCGGTTAGTGGGTTTCCGGTGGTCCATTTGATTGTAAAAAGGATGAAAGACAACACGTCTGCATAATAGTTATGTGAATATCTATGGATGTCAATAGATGATAGTTATCAAAAGGCCGGCTGTTCGTTTGCACACTTACGCTATTAAAAGTGACAATACTAAAACATCGCATAAGATATTTATTTTAACAAGTAGTTAAAGAAAATAACATATTCTTCAATATCGATGTGCTAACAAATAATAGCAAAGCAACTAGGTATAAACAGATGATCAGAGAATCGGGACATAAGTTGTTAAATAAAGTTTGGAAAACATACTGCACAAGTGAGTCTACTACGAAAAAATCAATTATTGATCACATTATATTACAACTAACCTAAAAGACCAAAATTTTAAGCTTACTATAATTGATTCATTAACATCTGACTATAAACAAGTAGTATATCTACAAATAAATAAATTTCGACCTTTCCATATACTACGCAAAAATTTATGAATCCATTAATTACGATAAACTATATGAGAATATGCTTGAAATCAATTTTACAGATGTACAGAGTAATTATACATTATTAGAAAATAAGCTCATCAAATATCCAGAGGAAAGAAAAACTTCTAAAATCAAGATACTGAATCCATCACAAAAATACTGGATAAACAGCGCCATAAATACAAAAGTCGCCCATAGAAACAATTAGTGGTGCCAATGTAAAAAGTATCCCTGGAATAAAATAAACACAACACAACAGTGTGACAATGATTCTAAAAAACATGGTCATGGTTAATCGACTAGTTAACATTAATATAAAATATAGTGGTGCTCCTCATATACTGACTGTAAATACAAGAGACGTTAACGGTTTGCGCGAGATCTGTGAGGTATTTAATGAATACTTTTCAAGCATAGGCCCAGCAATAGCACGGGAAATCCCTTACAGATACCAAAATTACCAAAATTGCTATATTATTATAAATGTATTGCAACTAATAAGTTAAGACATACTTTCTTCTTTTAAACCTTACACAGCTGATGAGATAATAAAGACCATAAGTAAGCTAGACTCAAATTCAAGCTCAAGTTTCGATAAAATCTGCGCTAAAACTATAAAAATGTAGCGAACTAATAGCTCCACCTCTATCAACATGTTTCAATGAAACAATAATCAGCTAAACATTTCCCGCTGGTTTTAAGATAGCTAAAATATCACCCATCAATAGATCTATACTCAAATCAGATCCAGGTTATTATCGCCCAATCTCGGTACTGCCAGTCCTTTCAAAAATCCTAGAGAAGGTTATGTATAAACGCTTGATAAAACACCTTGATGCACAAAATGTTATTTCCGATCGCCAGTATGGCATCGGAGCCAAAAGCAACATCCTAGTTGCAACACTTGACCTTGCGAATAAAATCAAACTTAGCTAAGATAGGAAACAAATTGCATTAGAAACGTTTATGGACCTGAAAAAGGCGTTTGATACTGTTTGTCACCAATTGCTACTAATTAAACTTAAACGTTAAATAGGATTCGGGACAAGGTTCAAATTTTTTTGCAATCTTACTTAAGTAACAGGTTCCAATCAGTTAAAACAGATCAGAAACCTGCGTAATTTTTCTATATCCCAGCAGGCTCCTGACAAAGGCAACCTGCCAAAGTTCACTATTAGCAAGCAGGCCCGCAGCAATGGAAACCTTCGTAGTTTTCTATATCCGAGTAGGCCCGTGACAAGGGTATCTTGCTAAATTTTACTATATCCAAGCAGGTCCGCAATGACACTAACCTGTATAATTGTTCTATTTTTACTAACTCCAGAGTAGAGGAAGAGTCGTCACAAACTTAATATATAAACGTTTCCGAAATCTTAAACAATCGTACGAAAACTCTCCTTCATAAGGAAAGAGAGTTTTCGTAGGATTTTTTTAAGTAAAATCATACTTTTTTTGTTTAAGTGAAATCATCCTTATCTAAGGATCCATTACCCTTACTTGTAGAATCGAGGTCGTCAGTAAGCCTTATAAAACAATCCTCTCTAGATAATTATCTTAAGCTAAAGACAGATCCTATTAATTTGAAAGGCATCGATTTCCTCTCCTTTTTCAATCTTTAATTATTCTATAACTAATGTGGTTTCCTCCAAATACCATCTACATGCTGATGATCTACAAATATATCATTATTTTACTTTAGCAGAATCGACCTTCACTGTCACCCAAGTTAATAAATATTTGCGCCGTGCTGTCGTATGGGCTAAATGTTTTGGTGTTACTGTGAATCCATTAAAGTCACAAGCATTGGTTATAGGCAGCTCATGTATCCCCAATGCACTCGACTTTACAGTATTACCATTTATTGCCATAGACGGTATACCGATTTCAGTGACTCGGCTAAAAACTTAGGTATTATGTTTGATTCAAATCTTCCGTGTAACAAATACATTAGCGAGGCCAATCGAAATGTTCATCTTTCACTTCATTCCCTTAAAATGCTGCAACATTTTCTACCTTCACCAACAAAAATTACTCTCGCACTAACTCTAATACAGCCAATTATTGACTACGCTGACATTTGCTGCCTGGACGCCACTGAGGGTAGTTAATA
Organism: Eumaeus atala; assembly: GCA_017140195.1. Lineage (NCBI taxonomy): Eukaryota > Metazoa > Arthropoda > Insecta > Lepidoptera > Lycaenidae > Eumaeus > Eumaeus atala. Next base: position 463,544 of record JAFELO010000688.1, read on the forward strand.
AGCTGGAGCGCCTTCAAAAATTATCTTTGCGTTTCATCCTTGGCCTAAAGGAATACGATCACGTTAATCACTTTCGTAAGAAATTACAATAACTGCCAATCCGTCATCGACGAAATTTGCGAATCCTGTGCTTACTCTTCAATACTCGTTCACCGACATATCTTCGTGAGCGTTTCTTCTTTTTACTCATCTTAACGACTCTTTTTGTAGACCACATAAACGTTAAAACCCTACTTAAATTAGATATTCCATTAAATATATTATTTGAGGATGTTTAATATTGCATAATATATATTGTTTCTACTACGAGGTGGCATGCTCTCGGTTTTACTTTTTGCAATTTTCATAAATTCGATTACCAACAATTTACCCTCTCAATATCATATGTATGCGGATGACCTTCAAATTTGTGTGCAGGCTCATAAAGACGAATTAATCTCAACTATCTGTCAGATTAACAAAGATCTTAGTATAGTCTCAAGTTGGTCTCACAACCATGTCACCAAAATAAATCCCAATAAGACACAGGCTATAATTATCGGTAGTCAAGATCGTCATTTACTACATTTGCTTTACTTATCCTCGAACTTACCTCAAAGAGACGTTTTCTTTTTCAAAAGGGTTAAGTACTAACCTTATCGTTAATAAATTAAATATTCCCACCCAAAATAACAAATTTTATACGAATTCCATTATAGCAAAATCTGTCAAGTTATGGAATTCACTGCCAAACGAGATAAAACAGGCTAAAAGTCTGAAGATATTTGAAACACTTGTAAAAGAGCATTATTTACAATTCTACTGTTTCTCTTGGATACTATAATTTATTTTATTAAATACGGTTAGAGTACTTCCTTTTCATGATAAATGTATTTAGGTATTTAATATTAATAATGTATTGTTACTTAATTACTAATTAGATGAATAATTACAATTGAACATAATCCACAATACATATTCTATAACAAAACGAAATAGTTGTTGTCTTCGCTGTTATTGCTTGTATTTTAATCACTTCTTCTTCTTTTTTTTCTTCTTGCTGGTGTTCGTCTTTCCACGGTACATAAGAATTACATTTATCATTTTGGAGTTTTGTTTTATGTTGTTTGTTATAAGTTCTTATTGAGTTAAATTTGATAAGTCAATGCAGTCCCTTCACTTCCAGCAATATATTTTTCTTAAATAGTTGCATGGATGAAATCGCTCTAAAGCGATTAGGCCGCCCCTTGTACATTTTTTTTCATTTATTTCGCAGTGTTTTAATGTGTAACTTTGATGTACAATAAAGAGATATTTATTTATTATTATTATTTATGATTATAATTGTATATGTATATATGTATGTGTTATATAATGTTTATATTGCTAAATGTATATTACCTTTTTAAGTTACTGTTAAATGTATACACTTTGATTGCGTATGTCGTGCACGTTTTTCTTTGGCAGGGCTACTGGAAGAAATTTTATTATGGAACAAATAGCTTCTATGTTATATAATATATTCCACATTACATTTGATGACTCACAAGGAACACTCACCTACACGGCTCCGTGAGAAAGAAATCTGTGACTATTTGACTGTTACGGATTTTATGAGTTACTGGAGCAAGAACATTATTGCTTCGATATTGCATTTGAAGAAAGACGAGAGTTACGTCTAAAGTAACTTCTTAACTTAAGAGAAGTAGTTTGTTAGGACGAAGTATTTATTATATATATATCTAAAGTATTTGTGTTGCCGTTCATTTCATTTACACACCTGCATATGTTCCGACGAAAAGTCGCAGCAAAAGTCATTGAAATGGTTCAAAAGCAAGATATAAATACCTACTAGGTATATTTTTTCATCTACCATCTGGACTAGCTCTTCAGTGTGTCTATGTAATGCAAGCAACACAATTCTAACGCTGACGTATCCAGAAGGTCCTTTAACCACCCTGGATTTTACATTGTAGAATCAAATAGTCCATACAAAAATAGCATACGTCATACGGCTTGGAACTGGTCTATATATAGTCTTGTACAAAGAAACTTCCAACACAAATCTTAACACACCATTGACATGTTAATACTACCGAGAAAATGATAAGTTAGTGATTATTTCGTCTAAATACTTAAGTAATAGGCCATATTATACAAATTTAGAAAAAGAAATGAGTGAAACGTTGTCTCTTGTTCTAGCAAGTTTGCTACCGACCTAGTGCCGTACTAGACGAATCGGCTGCAACGCCTCCATATCACTACTTTGTGCATAAAACGTAGGAGATATGTTCAAATAAGGGTACATATAAAGTGACTAATTGCTGTTGCCTGAGCTCGTAGCTCGTATTACGAGGGATGGTTAACATTGTGCCAGTAATTTACTAACAACGAGATCGGGATACTAATGAGGTCCCAGGATGAATCCGTAATGAGAGTACAGCTTCGTGATAAGCACTTGTTTTTATTTGTCAGTATTTTTGCCCGTTTGTGTGTCGTGGAAACATCACTACCAGCGCAGTATAAGCGTGCATTTTAAGCTTAATTAACTGTTTAAATAGCTTAGTTACTTATGTGAACAAATAAGAATGCGAGGTTCATCTCCAAATATAAACGCCTAATATAAACAAGAGCACAGAATACTGTATCTATTTATTTATATTTTTTTTAATTTTCACGAATACAGTAAAGATATTTTCTTTGGTAATGTTCTGCATTTTTGTGTTGGGAATCGTATTTGTACGGCATCTCAGGTCCTGGATGGGCTCCACTGGTGGCTGCACTCGCGGTGTATGTTAGTGCCGACTAGTAGTAACATCAAGCGTGTGTTTGTTAGTGACTGGGAACCTCGGCGGCTTGTCAGACCCTACTAAGGGGCCAACTATGATTCTATTACAAGGAGATATCTTTCTCATATTTAAATTGTCGAGTTATTGCATTGGCACTCATTTAGCATTTACCAACCTGGCTGCTGGAAACCAATCGCCTTAGGTAAAGCACACCTCTAATACAAAGAAACTAGTATTCATCGCCGTACGCGTCGCTGTGTCTCATCACTTGCACAAAGGCTCTGGGCAGTCGCGGCGCGTTAATCTGCTGAAATGAATGTGCCGAGCGTCAACACGAGCCCCGCCATCTGCCCCGCGCGCTCTCATTTATACCCTCTGATTGAGTCCGCTTATTGTATTGTCGCACATTTTTGTGGATTACTGACCCTCCTCGTTGTCATAAGTAATTCGTTTTTGCTCCTAGCTGGGTCGGTTACCTGAAAATGAATATTATTCATAGCGTCATGGAGGTTCATGCTTATGATTGCCACGTTGACAAGGCGAGTTGGCAATCGCAGATTAGGTTTCGGACGCCACTGCCACCTGACGCTAATCAGATTGATGGTACCGCCAACACCCGGCGCGAGCGCCGTCCGGTGCTCCTGTTGATGGGAGTAGCAGCAGTTCGGTCGTCTTGGCGTACAGTGAGAGAGGCCTATGTCCAGCAGTGGAGCGATGAGGGCTGATAATTATGAATGATGATTAATACTGTCGTGGTTCAATAAAAGCAATAGTTCATATTACTGTGTACAAAATGTTCTAATATTCGTGATGAAACAAGTCTTTGTTGTACAAGTCTTTGTTGTCACAATTCATTAAGACTATTTAAAGACAACAGAGGAGACCATGCCCTTTAAATATTACCGATGTCCATATACATCCACATAATTGTTGTGCAGGCTGCTCTCCTTTCATCGGTTTCCCCATTAGGACACTTTGAGTACACTCACAAAGCGTACAAACTAGGACAGTGAGAGGTACCCCCCCCTCCAATCGTACTGGCCTGTTTCGGGTACAATGCAGCATGCCAATATCTCTTACTAAACGTGCAGTAAAGCAGCTGACCAGTTATTCAAAATGTTCACCAATCGAGTTCATTGGGTTAGGTTAGTTGGGCACCATGGCTCATGACTTGTCGTGACAGTAGCCTGGAATAAACCGACACAACTTGGTTTAAACCAAATGAACCGAGAGAAGTTATATAAGAAGAGGGGCCTAAGGAGTAGGAGGAAGAGGCGCTCTTTGAAACACTTTCATAGGAATAGGGTACAAAATATCAAATAGGGTATGCAGAAATTCATAAAAAATATTTTTTTTATCTGTGAACTTATACTACCGTTAGGACTTGTGTTACAGGTACCAGACAACGGAAATATATGTAATATTTTTTATAAATTTAATAAAGTTTATATATTACATAGATTTACTGCAGAAATACATATAACACAAATAAAAACTTCCATGGCCTAGGCGGAATTCGAACCCGTGACCCTTGGCGTAACACGCGGCCTAACCGCCCCATTACCAGTTGAGCCAGCTGGTTGCCTGTAATTAAAACAAGTGTAGTCTGCCAACATGAGGTTTCGGTATCAACTTATGACGAGGAACATAAAACACTGAGAAACCGCGAGATCTCGGCCACCGCCGCTGGGAAAATGTTCTTTTGAGTGCTTTGGATATTTCCTATAAAGAGGATTGGTTTTCAGAGTAATTCATTACTTGTATTATATTGACGCCGGTGATTATCAAATATTTCATCTTTGTATGTTGTGTTCTTAACTTCATACTGACGTAGACACTTTCTGGCTTCGACCAGTTACTGCTGCAATGCAAAAAAGACTTAAGATAGAGCTGTCCAATAGTGTTATGATATATATTTTTTATAGCAAATGAGGACAAACCAGATATCGTGTGACTTTTCATTACTACTGATGCCCTTAGACATTCACATCTTTGCTACGCAGATGCGTTGCCCTCCTGTCATTCCCCCTCTCCCAATGGTCCATCGCGATGAACGCGACATCGTCGCTGTCACTTTACGCCAGTATCAAATGTGCGTGAGGTACTTCCTCAGTCGTGCAGGCCCAATATCTTTCCATAAGGAGGACGCAGTGTCAGGTACCATGTATGGAACTACCTCCTCCTATTCAACATGGCACTACCTCTGCCTTAGATTAATTTATGACATAGAGTTACATGTAAGGCAGTCCCTATTCACCGACCACCAATTGTAACAAGGTACATCGTACGGGTACTTGGTGCAGTGTGTCTATAAAGTTTTGAATAAGTATGAGTACGAGAGTTAACCTTCGTAAGCTGGCCGAGGATTGCAGCGCGAGATCAGACAAGTGTAGAATGATGAATGACCAGGCGCTCACTCGAAGGTGAGGTCAGGTGATAGCTATCCAATATAAGTTTACAGTCGTAACTATTAGGTGATACAGCTGTCTGTTGTGTGATAGTTATTGTGCCGAGGAGGCGGGAGATTTGTCGTGTTTTGGCAGTTCAAAGTAGGGGTGATGTTTTGCGGGATGTATGTAATAGGCACGTCAATTATCCACAAGGTTGTGTTGTTAGGCCGCGCTGTCTGTTCGGCGCCGCTGCTCCGCTCGCAGATACACACTAACACACGCCAGCACACGCCGACACACGCTGGCTATGAGTACAAACATCGCATCATGTATACACGCCAGCAGAGCGGGGTCATGTGTAAGGCTGCATATATATCCTAGGGTGATTAGTGCAGAGGCACCGCGGGGCTGATGGTGTCGCAGCCATCGCGGTATCGTTTGTATATAAAATAACCAAGTCTAGCTTTAGATACAAGAGGCCGCCACGTAAAAATATTGTAGAATATTGAATCGAGGCAAACGACTAAATAGGGGTCGGGGTTGTAGACACAAGCGCGCGGTATAACCTGTACCGCGGGATTTATAGGCTCAGTTTTATAAATTCAAAACGTATCGGCTTATATAAAGCGGCGGCTGCCAAAGTAAATAGATTTCACGTTATTTTGTTATTTTTTCATCACATAAATGGGTAGTGGTAGTGAATCATCCACGGGCACTGAAACGTGGGTCTCTAGCAAATCGCTGCTGGCGGATTGCATGACGCATTTCTAACACAATACAGGCGCGAAGCAACCAATTGATGTTTGTACCTTGTGCAGTGTATGTGACCAGTGGCTCTGTAGGCAGGGAAGGCAAAGTCGTTCATGCACATGTGTGTGAGCGCTGCTAGTCATAAAACTACGACTGCTTCTTTGCCCATTTATTATAAAAAGTGTATTTCAGTCCTCGTCTTATAATTTTCTCTTTACTAAAAGTGTGTCTAACGTAAGGGAATTGTAAAATGATTCTGTGTGTGACATTGTTAATAAAACTGTGACTAATCTGTGTTTACGTTAGTTTTATTAATTTCATGAAGACATTGCAGATTCATATTAGCAAAAGGTATCGCCATGGTGCATTGTAGCGGAATTGGACCGGCAAGACTGGGGCGGTACCTCTGACATCATCATTTCGTGCGGTTTGGTGAGTAATCGGTGGCCCACTGTGGGGGGGGGGGTATAAGTGGTTAACGCATCGGCATTGTAATTATGTGGATCTTGAGCGTCGGTAGTCGTAGAAAGGTTGCAACTGCTCGTATGTCCCCCTAATCCATAAAAAGAATCACTGACTCTTGGTGCGTCACTGGCTCATCATAACGATAGTACT